>VDFB02193867.1:707248270-707496451 GCA_007258455.2 Sequoia sempervirens | reverse complement strand
TTCTTCAAATAAATAGTCAGAATTCATGGCTTACTAATCAGCATTGTCTCAGACAGAGATACCAAGTTTATGAGTCATTTTTGGAAGACTCTTTGGCAAAGAATGGGCACCAATCTGTCCTTTGGATCTGCATACCATCCCCAAACTGATGGTTAGACCGAAGTTGTGAATAGAACACTTGGAAACCTTCTAAGATGCTTGACCAAGGAGTTTGGTTAACAATGGGATTAGATTATTGGGCAAGCTGAATATGCCTATAATGATATAGTGAATAGATCCATAGGGAAGAGTCCCTTTGAAATTGTTTATGGGTTACATCCTAGAGGTGTTTATGAGCTGAGAGAGTTGAAGGATGGAGTCAAGGGAAGTGGTTATGCAGATGATTTTGCCTATGCAATGCAGGAAATTCATGAGACAGTCAGAAAAAACTTGGCAGAAAACATTATAAAACATAAGGTTAAGGTGGATGAGCATAGGAGAGAAGTCCAATTCAATGTGGGAGACTTAGTGATGGTCCATTTGAACAAGGCTAGATTACAGAAAGGAGTTCTTGACAAGCTGCAAATGAAGAGGATAGGTCCCTATCCTATCTTGGAGAAGTATGGCAACAATGCAGTCAAAGTGCAATTACTAGATGACAGTGGACTGTCCCCTGTTTTCAATGTTGCAGACCTTGTACATTACAAAGGACCATCACAAGATTTGGATCAAACACTCCATGAAGTTAGTCAAGATGTAGAAGAACTCAAACTGCCCTCCACTACAGTTAAGCAAGCTGATAAGGTATTGGACACTAGAGTTTACAAGAGAACCAGGACCAAGGAATATAAAGAACACCTCATCCAAAGACATGGACAACCTGATTCAGATGCAGTATGGATCAAGGAGGCAGAGTTCAAGAAGTTGGGCATTGATTCTAACTTACTCAATCCAAGGATGGATTGAAGTTTTCTGTTTTGGGGAGGATGGTGCAGGAGCACCTAGGCTGACCTCCATTTTGGTTTGCACAATTTTGGCTTGTACTGACCCTAGCCAAGTCAGGGATGTTAATATGCTTGTGAGTTTGGTTTGGACCTTAGAAGGTCTTGCATTTGTGTGTGAAGAGTTAGTCACTAGGACTAAAACCTTCATTAGTTATCATTAGTGTTAAATTTTGCTTTGTTTAGCTTAAGACAACAAATGTTAGGATCTAAAGCATTAAATTTTTCATAGCCATATCTTTGTTGTTTGAAGATGCCAAGGGCAGTTTAGATGATGGTTGCTTGAGATTAATGAGTTGGAGATCCTAAAAAGAAGGATAAAGGCGAGGTTACAAGAATATTGCATAGTTGCATGGAAACATTGCTTGGTTGCATGTAACTGGTAGTGGTCTTAAGATTCCCTTAAAATCAGGGATATGGGAGCGAGCAATCTTCCCTTGAATGGTGGAAAAGACTTCAAGATAAGGGGAATGGCTCGTAACAAGAAGGGGGGATCATTATAATAAAGTTTTGTTGTGAATAGAATAGAAAACAGTTGGCATTTTCTGTATTTTCTGTGTTTACTGAAAACCCCGTGTGTTTTCAGACAACCGTGATGTTTATGGAATATATGCACTGATTGGCGTTGGATCAGAGTTTTCTTAACCTATCCTAGCATCTTTTCTTTTGAAGATAGTCAATTAACTAAGAATACATGCATTGTAGATAAGTTTAGTATTGCAAGGAATAGAAAAGACTGTAATTTCTGTGTTTTACCCGAGTTCTTGAGGAACAGTGATAAAAGAGACACTAAATACCCCGATTCCTCACTATTTTTGTGTTTATTGAATGTTAAAGAGTGTGTTCCAACTAGTGGTCAAGAGTCTTTGAGCTGTTTTAGTGTTTAGTGGTCATAGAATAGATTAAAAAGTCTTATTTTCTTTGTTTTGGACAATCAAACAAATAAATGGCTCCCCTCTAAACTCTATCCGCGAGATTTCCTTGAGAATAGTAGAATATGAAAGGGGAGCCACATTTTTGTGTAGGTTTAGAAGTAGGAAACCTTGAAAGACAAGCAATGATTTTAAAGACCAAACCCTAGGCAAGTATTAGCTGCCCGGTTAGGAGTTTGGAAGTGAAAAAGTGAAGAACTTGGGTAGGGTTGGAGGATACAGTACAGAAGCCATACAGTCTCAGGTAGAGTTAGATAACATCTACACAAATTAGAGTGATAAAGGCTTTGTTCAATCCATTGGAGGCAGACTTGATCCCAAAACCAGTTAAGCCCTAGAAAATAGGCCAATTAGGCCTCTACTCCAAGATCCTTGGAATTAGCTGTACGGTATTGACAGAGATCAGACAACCTAGGAAAGATTTAAAAGTCTGAAAAGGGTGTTATAATATGTGTTTTTTTTGCTAGGTTGTGTGGATATTTTGGGTAGAAAAAGCAAATTAGTGACTGGTAAGGGCTAGTAGAAACTAGGCCCCCTCAAGACAATTTCTTGGAATCGGGTGCATTGAAACCTAAAGAATCACCAAGATGGATCCAATTGGTGTTGAAATGAATGGAAACAAAGTATCTACCTCCCCTGCAACAAGTACAAGTCAGATGGTGAAGTTGGCACCTAGATCCTTCTAGGTGTAGTAAGGAAAATTGCAAGTGTATGAAGGTGTTGAATCCTCTAAGGTTAAAGCACAAAGTGGAAACTATTGGAACAGAGTTGTAGCAAGGTTCAGTTGGTGAACCAAGTTAGGACAGAGCCTAGAAGATTGTTAGGTTCATGGTGAAGGCAGAGTAATGTCTTCTTGTGGTTAGGTGCAAGCAAACCTTGGAGGGTCATCATACACCAAAAGGATAGACATGATATGTAGTTGGTTGATTACTAATTGGGGACTGTCAACTTGGGAAGGCCAACAAGGAACCAACAAATGAATCTAATTGATATAGTGGCATGATCCACTAAATCTAGAATGATAAAAGATAAACAAAGAAAGGATGAGCTTAAGGGTCAATTAGATCAACTTCATAAGTTCCTTAAGGATGTTTCTTCTTTTGACAGTCAACAAGTTGCAGCTCCTGATGCCCCAATTTTATTAAGAAAAAAGGAAGCAAAGGATCTGATGCAAATGATGAATAAAGTAAGCATGATTGATAAGTGGGTTGATAGACTGAACAAAGAAGTTGAAGTGCTTGTTAAGGGTTTTGAGATTCATGAAAAAGTATTAGAATTGATTGAGGAAATAGATACTACTCATGCTGCAGGCTTGGAGAAAGAAGAAGAGGAATGTAGAGGATACATTCAAAAGTTGAAGGAAATTGGTAAGCTTTCAAAGAAAACTCTTCTAGAACAGTCAATACTTGAAGAGGATAATGAAAGATTCTTGGAAAAGACCTAGAACATCATAAGATTCAGGTCTTCTTTCATTTATTAGCATAAAGATCATATTCAACAGGTTGGTAAGGACTTAAATGAGTAGGTTGATGAATTGGAAGTAGCATTTTCCATCCTAGCCAATGTTGATATGCATGTGGAAAATGGCTTATCTCTTGATAAGTTGAAACAGAAATGGAATGATAGGTTCCAAGAGATAATTCAAAAGGAAGAAGATGATGAAGGTTTAATGTTGGACTGACTTATTTATATTAAATATGAAGCAAGGGTTGCTCGGAAGGAGTTGATTAAGATGAGAGATATGCATGAGATAGCTACTATAGAGGTGAGAATAATCAAATTTGAAGATAGTTGGCTTGATGGTCCTGACACAACCATGCTCCAGCAAGTATTTAGTTCCTATGATGAAAATGTCCAAGAACAGGATGTGAGAGGGTGAGCTGGCACAAGAAGCTTCTTTCTAGTTGGGTCCCCAAGAGCCTTGTCAACAATGCAATTAGTTTCCCTCTTCTTTAGCAAGTCAAAGATGGTTTCAATTCTTAGATTTCCTACATCCTATCCCTCTTCTTTTGGAAAATTTTGGATGATGATGTGCTCCTGGTCCAAGGAAGAAAATTATGGAGCGGTGCTTATCTCTATTTGGGTCACTTTCCTAAGATTGCGGATCTCCTATTTTGTAGCTTTAGGTCATATCTAGTTGTTGAGTCTTAAGGACTTCAAAGTGAATTTTGGATGACATTGTAAAGGTCAGTTGATTGAAGTTAGATTAACCACCTTAGAGAAAATTGATAGTGACACTAGTTAGTTTAAGTTTTCTAAATTCATGCAAGATACTTTGATACTATTTTCTTACAAATTATGCAATTTCAGTTTATTTTTAGTAGTTTAAATGATGACATCAATGAACAATAGTAATCTATGTGCTAGTGGATTTTGCTGTGAACAAATGGTTCTTATTTGATGAAATATCAATAGAAGGATTTGGATTTCAAACTATTTCATTGAATTGTCTATGAGTGTTACTTTATTCATGTCTATTGATTTGTTATTATGATTAATGAGTGGATGTGTTTTGAGGTTTTAGAAATGATTTTTTTATGAATGATTAAGACAATTGTATTTTGCACTATAGATGTATGTAATGGTATAGCTAATAATATGGATTGCATCATATCATGGTTTTAGTGAATTGGTATTACACTCATTGTTTGAATGCATATCTAGATTTGAAAAAGTTTGCATTTTTGATTTACTGTTTCAAGGCTCTAATTTTTTTTTTTCAAGTTTCTTTAAAACCACCAAATTTTAGATTTTTTTATAGAATTCAGTTTGTATCCTTCCTACCAATAGGCCCCTTGCATATTACAACCATAATTGACCACTTAGTGAAGCAACAGTGTTATGAACCAACATCAAAGACCTTGGGAGGTGATCAATTTAATTGTTGATTGTATTTTTTAGGAGAGGTGAGGTGTTTACATCTTACCTACATGTTGTGTGTCAACTTGGCATATCAACATAACCTCCTAGTTTTGCCAATGGCTTCTCTTAGAGCAATTTGACCATTTTAAAATTGAAAATTATTTGAAAGCTACTAGTAAAATCAACAAGAGCACAACAAAATTGAACTAAAATTAAAAATAAAACCTAAAATATTTTTGGTTGATATAGGATTACTCATGGACCTAGATGCTCTTGCATAACATAGTCACAATAGGCTTTGGTTTTTCCAAAAAGTCAAATAGGTAATTTTTAAGAGGTACTAGTTGACATGTAATTTAAGAAACACATGTTGGTTTTTTTTAATTGGAATATTTACTCAAATAATTAATTAAAATAATCACGTATACACTTCTCAATACATAAAACATTGAGAGGTGTAGTTTGATCTCCTAATTATTACAATTTATTTACTGCTCACTTGATTTAAAGTCATAATTTTTTTTTTTGTCCCAACAAAGTATTACTAAGTTATTCTTAGATTTATTTCCAATTATGGATTATCCAATTTGACATTCTAATTCTTTCCAACAGATTTAATTTGGGTTAATTTCAACACATGTTATAAGTTAAACACCAAAACTTCTATTTTCTCCCTATAATTAGGGTTATTTCTTTCCCATTTCCAATAGTTCCTTCCACGCAATTGATAATGCTCCTTCTGGACGAGGGACTAGTCTTTATCAACAGCCTCCAACCTAATGGGATCCTATTCGCACCTGTAGCTATGTGACTGATTTTCTTTGGATTGTTGTAGGCTTCAAGTCTCTATGCACTCCCATAGTCACCCTCTTTCCCTTTGCCACTTTTTTCTTTTACCTTCGCTTGCTCTACTCTTGGTTTCAAAATTTCGCTCACTAGCTATTACTCCACTAATCATTTTTTAATATTATTATCATGCTATCTATTTTTAAAAAATTTCTTTTAAATTTAAGAAGTCAAATATTTTTGAAATTATTATTATGTTATATATTTTTATTTTGGAATCTAGAGGTTTCATAGTGAGGAATGAAGTGATCAAATAAGGAGTAGAGAAAGCTCAATTTTCAATATATTTTATATTGAAAATTTGTAAAGTGAAAGGAAAAAGAATGAAGAAAAATGTGAATTGATAATGGTAGATAGATAATTTGATTTTGATGGGTACAAATTTTTAAAGGCTAGATATCTTTTTAAATAGGATAAAAAACTAAACTAATGGATTTTAGAGAATTTGACTTAAGGGATTCATTTGGTATATTGGATACTAAAATAATAGATTAATATATATTCTTCCATTATAAGTTGCTTTGATACATTATAGATTATCTTTAAGTGTGAGTAAAACTACTAAAATATGAATGACATTGTTTATACTTAGGTAATGTTGGCTAGAGGAGCACTAATTCGTGAGAAGATAAAACATTTTCATCTTTATTTGAAGAACATAGCATTGTTGTTGGAAAGCATATGGATTTTGACCTTTCCACACCACTATATAGAATTGAGTCAATATTAAAAGCTCTTGTGTTGCAAGGTAAAGAGGATGGGGTTGAAGGAAATACAAGCTAGCCTTACAACACTCTATTTCCAAATAGATTGTGTAGGATATTATAATTATATAATGACATTGTGTGGTATATTAATGGCATACAATGTATTTAATGTTGTTCTTGTTCAATAAATCTCATGGTCACATTTTTGTAATATTTTTATATTCCCAGACCAACACACTACCCTCTAAGGAAAAAGGAAAGAACTAGAGGAATGAGGGTTTGAGTGCTAGAATTAGGGCTAGCCTCAAGAAGTCCTTTGAAGAGGAAAAATAGGAGCTGCTATCGATTGTCAACCTCCACTACAACCAAGAGTTGGAGGTTATTGAAACTTTAAAAGAAATGAGATAGTGTCCCTCTGTGTAGTCTTTTAGTTCATTGTTGTTTGGATGTTTTTTGGTTGTTGGTTGGTTGCTAAGTTCCCTGTTGTATCTTTTTTCCTAGCAACGTTTTGATATTTTGACAATCTTTTTGTAAGGAGTTTTGAGTCCCTTCAAAACCTCTTTTTCTCTCTTAATCAAAATATTTGTAAATTACACACAAGTATATTGTAATTTTATATAAATACAATAGAGACTGGCACCTCATCCTAGAAGAAGAATTACCAAGTGGAAGAAACTATTGGAAATTGGAAAGAAGTAACCCTAATAACTTAGGGAGAAATGGATCCCCAAAACCAGATTCACTAGAGAAAGTGGTGGTCATATCAAGGAAAGAAAACCAATAAGAAGTAAAGCAATCATGATAAACTCAAAGGAGTTGTAGAGATCCATCAAGTGGCTAAAGAAAAGATCCTTTTTATAAAATGGGAAGGAAAGTGGCCAACTAGGTCAAAAATCAAAGGTGGAAAGACAATTGGGGATTGGGGATGACAATAAAAGAACTACCCAAAGGGTTCTTCTTGATTGAATGCAAATTGGAAAAGGTGAAAGAAGAGAATCTTGACAAAGGACCATTAATGATGGATGGATTAGAGTTCTACATTAGGGAGTGGATTTCTAACTTTAATCCATTAACATAAGATTTCAAGAAAACACTAATGTGGGTAAGACTATATAATTTACCATTTGAATATTAGAATAAAGAAACTCTCAAAATGATGTGAAACACTTTGGGGAGCTTCATCAAAGAAGAAAATAACCTTCTCAATGGAATTTCTGGTGTTTACATTAAAATCTGTGTTGAAATTAACCTAAATTCAACTTTTTGGGAAGAATTAGAAATAATAATGAAAGTAGGAAGATGGAAGTAGAAGGTAAAATTGAACATATCTCCAAAGTATGTGGGAAATGCATGGAGAGTGGGCACTCGATTCCTGATAACATAAAAGTTGTGAACAACATAATTGATGGTGCAAAAATGTCAAGGTAAAGAGATAAAAAAAAGTCATCATTTGCAAAAAGTAGGTTTCTCCCAGAGAAGATGCTCAAGAGCTAAAGGAAGGATCCAATGGAGGAAGAGGTAATTCTGATTAATGTGATAGTGGAAGGTATAGAATATTACAAAATTGATCGAAATGCTACAAATTTGGAGATGGCATGTGAATTATTTAGAATAACAAATAAACATGGATTCAAGGAATAAACATCAAGAATAAACAAATCCACAATCATCCAATTGGAAGATCATACACTAGAGAAAATCCAAGGAGTAGAGGAAGGGGAGATTGGAGAAAGGGAGGAAACTGCCCTCCCCAAGATTGCAAGAAAAGAAGAAGAAAATATTTCATTCATCACAAAAATGTTAGGGATTAACCAAAAACATTCAACAAAGACCTCACCTGACTATGGAGAAGCAAAGAGGAAAGGAAGGAAATCAAATGAAGAGAAGCTGATTTAGGATGGAGATGCATAAGGATAGATGAAAATAAGTAGAATGTTGAGATCTGGGAAGGTAAAAAACCTTCCCAAAGAATTATGAAGATCTCATCATGGAATGTTAGGGGCTTAAATGCCCCTAACAAAAATTTCATGTTCAAGTGCCATATGAAACTCTCAAATGTAAATATATATATGATTCATGAAACTAAATTTATCAACAAAGAGGTAGAGCAATTTAAAGTGAATATGAAGTTCTAGAATGTTGAAATGGTGTAATTTAAATGTGCATCTAGAGGAATAGCTACATTCTTGAAATCTTGATCTATTATGGTAGAAAATATTATAGAAAAAAACACTCGTTTAGATGCAAGATAAGTTAGAGTCTATCCCTAAATCTTCAGTTCATTTTATTAAATATCTATGACCCAAAAACACGCTTAAAAAAAGATTTTTTCTACATATCCAAATGAGTTTCATATCTCGGAAGGAGACTTCAATTTCATTCTACATAGCCAAGCTAAATTAGGGGGTTAAAATGAAATACTAGTCACAAGTGGATTTTGAAGACTTTCTGGATAGAAATCATCTAATAAAAATACAAATAATTTATTTTATATGTGGATGGACTAATCAAAGGCTAGGATCTAGCAATATAGCAAAAATTGGATAGATTCATATGTAAAGATGAGCTAAGCACAAGTCTCTTTTCCTTTGAATGTAATCTCATCGAATTCTTAGGATTGGACCACTTCCTCATCCAACTTTATATTGTTGGTGATAAGAGTCATAATATAATTCCACTCAAACTTGAAAATATGTGGATGAAAGAACCATATTTTCTTAGTTTAATAGACAAATGGTGAGAAGAAGGTAATCAACCAAGAAAAAATGTTCAGTTTCATGGCCTAATTAAATATGTGAAAACATAGTTAAAACAATGGAATTGGTTTCACTTCAAAAACATATTTAAAGAAAAGTAGGAAATTATAGAAAGAAAAATACAAGATCTTAATGAGGAAGTCTTCCTTTTTGGGATGAATTAAGAATATATTTGACTAAGAAAACACTTATGAAAGAATTTGCAGATATCCTTACCAAAGAGGAAGTGTTTTGGAATTAGAAATCAAGAGAGACATGGCTAAGAGAAGGGGATAGAAATTCAAAATATTTCCACAATTCCACCAAAATTCGTAGGCATCAAAATAGAATCATCAAAATAATATTTATAGATGGGAAAATCATTGAAGATCCTAACTCAATAAGGAGGGAAATAGTGAATTATTTTCAAATTTTCCTTAATAACTGGGAGGGTTAAAAACTTAGCAAGAAGAACCAACTTTTTGAGAATATACCAAAATTGGTTACAAAGGAACAAAACATGATACATAAGGGAATCATTGTCAAAATAATAAGCAAAAGAGGAAATAAAGAAACTTCATTTGGACAAAGCCTCAAGACTTGATAGCTTCCTAGCTAGTTTTTATCATAAATGGCATATTACTGAAAAGATGTAGTTGAGGCCATAGAAGATTCTGAATTAAAAAAAGGAAAATTATTGAAAGAGTTGAATAACACATTCATTTTACTTACATCAAAGAGATAACAAGCCCTTTCTTGGATGAGTATCAACCCATTTCTATCTACAATACCATCTACAAGATATTGGTAAAAGTAGCTACCAATAGACTAAAAATAATTCTCTTGGAGATTGTAGCGGATGAGAAAATTGGTTTTGTCCCAGGGAGATCAATGTTTTGTGGAGCAATAATTTCTTAGAAGGTAATACATTCAGCCCAAAATATGCATAAAAAGTGCATGTTAGTGAAGTTGGGTCACATTAAAAAAGCATATTAGTGAGTGGATTAGAGATTTCTCATTAAAGTTCTCATACCTTTTTTCTTCAATAAAAAATGGATAGATTGAATATTCAATTGAATTTCCTACCAAAGGTACTCAATTCTTATCAATGGTTCTCTTGAAGGATTTTTGAAGTACATCATGGCCTTAGGAAAGGGGTTCCACTATTCCCCTTCTTATTTGTCATTATGGAAGATGCACTAGGGAGGACAATGAAATAAGCAACAATGGTAGGTAAGTTAGAAGGAATTTATAAATTACTAAAAATCTCTCAAGGCCATTATGTATCAAAATTTTGTCCATGGAACAATGTTAATTTGAGAAAAAAAAGAAGGAAGAAAAATAAATGAAAGAAATTCTAGAATTGTATTCTTTAGCTTTAGGACAAGAGGTTTAATGAGGAAAATTTTGAGATATTTTTCTTCTTAACCAACCTAAGGAAACAACAAGAGATAATCAAAACCTTGAATTTCAATTGAGTCTCCATACCAAGTGTATATATTGGACTTCCATTGGCCAAGGGCCTCAAAAAAAAAAGGGGATCTATTAGGGGAAATCTCAAAATAGAATGGTAGTATGGAAATGAAGATGGTTGCCTTAGGTAGGTAAACTAACAATGTTGAAAGCAATAATCACAACTCTTCCAATATAATTAATGTCATGTTTATCCTTATCAATTGACATAAACCAAAAATTGAACCAAAAAATAAAGAAATTCTTTTGGCAATGCACCTCCAAAAAGATAAAATTATACTCATAGCTTGGGATAAGGCATGTGAACCAGAAAATGATGGGGGTGTGGTACTCAAAACCCTATTGTCTCAAAAAAAAGCATTGGGAACCAAGTTGATTTGGAAAATGTTTGAGCAACCTTAGTTAAAATGGGAAGGATCCTATAAATTAAGTATATGGATAACAATGAGCCTTCAAGAATATTAACAAAAAAGTCTCTACCTAAAGGCTCTCAGTTGTGGAGCTTTATGAGGAATTGGAAACCAATTATAATATATTATCTCACTTGAGATATACATGATGGTCAAAGTACCCTTTTCTAGTAAAATTCTTGGGGAGGCTATACAATTTTGGATAAACTCACTGACCTAGTGCTAAAAATGATGCTCAAACAAATTTGAGGCTCAAAGGTGAGAAACTACATGGAGTTTGGTTTAAAGGATGGAATTTCAGTATGGATATGGAAAGAGTTAGATTCATTGAGTTTACCAACCACAATAGTATAATCTTTGAGAAGTATATTGAAGGAAATAAACTTATCAATATGGGAGATCAAGATGAGATTAAAAGGAATGGGGCTAAGATAGGTGAATAGAATACAAGAGATGGGTATAGAATGATAGAGAACAATGTTAATGGAATAGATATTCCAATGTACCTATGTTGGAGTAAAGAATTCCTCCTAAGGGTGAGGACATTTACCTGGGTAGCTCTATAAAAGATGGTTTTGATTGTAGAGAGACTCACTAGAATGGGATGTAATGGTCCCTCCAAGTGCACTTTATGTAGGAGTTGGGAAGAATCTATAGAACATTTGTTTTTAGGATGTGAATATGCACAAGAGTGTTGGAAGTGGTTATGTGCAAAGTTGGGTTGGGTTGATGCCCATCCTAGTGACACTTTGAGCCATTTCAAGGCTTGGAAAATCCTTAATAAAATGGCCTTATTTTTATGCCTTTGGGTTATATGCCCTTCCAACCTAATATTGGAAAAATGGAAAGAGAGAAACATAATGATATTTCAAGATACAAACATAATTATGCCCTCCTTTTTCGACAAAGTGGAGGAAACAATTTAGTGGAACAATGAATAATATAGTTTTAAATCAGATTAAGTGAACAAATACATTAATAGTATGGAACAATAGAATGATGATGAACTGTTTTAGATTAATGCTCGCCACCTATTAATGGTGTTGGGGGTGTTGAGTCTCATATAAATATAACACAATTGAGTGGGAAAAACTACAATTTAGGTGGTCCAAGCTAATTTTTGATGGAGCATCAAGAGGCAACCTAGGCATATCTAGATTAGGTTGTATGATTAGGGATTGGAATGAAAAAATAATTTGCAAAGCCTCAAAACTGTTATCTAGGGGAACGAATAATGAATTTGAGCTACAAATCCTCATCTTCGGCCTAAACCTATGTCTAAACCTAAAAATTGAACTTAGCTCTAGATGTCATAAATGCACTAAGTAAAATATAACGTAAAGTTGAAGATTGAATTCTCTCCTTGATTGAGCATTAGAATTTACAACCAAACTAAAAGACCACATATCAAACCATTTTTATAATGAGGCTAATGTGGAGGCTAACTCATTAGCCAACAAATTGGAGAATGGTATAATATAATTACTAATGGGACATGTGATATGCTAGGAGATAAGAATCTTCAAACAAGAAAAATGGAAGGCAAGAAATAATGCCTCGATAAGGATCAATCGAGAGCATGATTTGGCTCACAAAATAGGCTAGGTGGGGATTGTTGAAGAAGACATATATGTAGGGGATCAATATATATCTTGCCTCATTATGAAATCCACATTATAAGAGAAAAAATCATGTAAGATTGAAAGAGTAAAAAATAAAATAAAATCATCATAGGTCTTAGTTGGATATGCAATTAGAAATATTATTTAGAGAAAATTTGGCTCCTTTCATTCATCCAACATGAAGAGGCCGCATCATTTAAACATTTAAGTGAATAGAAGTAGAGAGCGCAAATAATCCAAGGTGAAGCATTTTGGCTACATAGAGAGGGATACTATAGTTAGATTGGTTTGTGCTTGAAGGTAGATGGCCTTCCTTGGCATAATCACATACCAGAGGCTAAAAATGGTTCTCAAAATTCACCATCTTCTTGTTCTACATGCTATAAAATGGGTGCTAGGAAAATATTTTCTAGTAGAAAACAATTGCTAAAGGGTTAAAATAGAAATTTCCTCCAAACTCATGGTTGCAAATGTTGCTAGACTTGGGGGTGTGAAAGGAAATCATGAGAGTGATTTTGATGGAGTTGATAAAGAAAACCTTCTTAGGTGACCTTGACAAAGTCATTAGAGTGACTAGGAATGGTGTAGGGATACCTATGTTGCGAGACATTAGAAGGGTTTTATAGATAGAGGTTGTGGTGCAATGACGTCCTTTTCTCTCAAACTTCAAAACCATCACCTTGATGCTACACCGATTAAAGGAAATTAAATGATGTTGCTTTCTAAAGAAGGTATTGAAAATAGAACCCATCTTCAACATCAAATGGATGTAATATTTCATCAAGAAGGTTCAAGAGGAAGAAAATAAGTAAAATCAATGGTCTAAAGAAATAGTTGTTTAAGAAATATAGAGATGAATAGGGTCTGAGTATAGCATAGGATTTTTTTTATACCTAGAACTCGATAGAAAATAACATATGTAAAGGGTAGTTTTCATAAATTATAGTTCTACAAGGACTAGTGCTTCCTATATTTTGATATGTAAAGGGTTGAAGCCCATGCAATAATGTAAATTTTTATTTCTAATCAATATAGGGAGAAGCTTTAAACTACAACTTATCTATCAAAAAGTAAATTAAGAATGATTATAAATAGATAGATTGGATAAAATTACACTTTCTTTCTTACCACCTATGAGTTTAACAACATTCATATAAGATGAATATTTAGAGTGCGAAAAATTTTATGCATTTTGGAACAAACATATTATAAAAACATAACATTTTACTTCTCCCTCTATAAGAGAATAGAATAGTTTTAAAAAAGATAAAAAGAATAAGTAAATTAAAGAAAGATGGAGATTTGGAGTCTAATAGGCTTTATTTATTTTTAAATGAACATAATATCTTACATCTCCCTTTTTGTAAGAATATACTAGTTAAAAATGTTAACATTATAGTTATATGTGGTTGTACTATTTATTATAAATAAATTTCCATGGAAATAAGGATATATCTATGAATAAATATGGAACTACACCTAAACCTTCTAGTAAGAGAAACTAATATCACATGGCATAAGAGAAGTTTCCCAAATGAATTTTGAGGTAGTAGCTTGATATTCTAGAGAGATAGGAGTTCCTAATTCATTGGATTTAAACACCGAACAAGAGAATCAAAAGGCTAAGAAATCCAAATATATAGAGAATATATCTTATGATTATGAGGAAAGATACTTTGTAATGGAAGTGTTTAAAGATTTTGATATCTAGAGGGTGAGACTTGAAGATTAAGATAGAGAGAATTATCACACCAAAGAAAGAACAATTGTCAATCAACATGGAGGAGAACAATGCAAACCTTTGGAATTTAATCTCCCCCATTAAATTGTAGATTTTACTATTGAATATCAAATGAAATCTATAATTTTATTTTTTAGGAGGGGCACAAATAGAAATGGAGTTTTCTAATGGGTAAAAGTAAATTGGAAAATAAGGGGTCGAGAGATTGAGGCAATAAAAGGTTTGGGAAAAGGATGTTTTTCCTATATGTTTAAATATATTGAAAATTCCCTAGTTTGTCCATATGGCATATGGTTTATCCATGGAAAATTCTAATACCTCCAAGAATAGAATTTCTATTTTCACCCTAAAGTCCATCTTGTTCATGATAACACATATGGATTGAGTTACCATATATCTAAACTTGGCCTTTATACCTTTTTTGGAGGATATTGTGGGCTAAATATGGAGAGTAATATGGTGCAAATGTAATACTAATCATTTTTTACCTAAGGGTTCATCATAGGGCTTGAATATAAATTGATCTAAACCAACCACTATCAAAGAACATTAAATTGATCTCATCTCATCTCCTTAATTTGAGCTAGTTCCTAGACAATAACATCTACTCTTTATAAGGATTTCATTACATTAGATAGTTGGAAGATGGTCGAGGAAAGGAAAAAATATATACACTTCTCATTCTTCTCGTATTTGTGACCACTCCCCATCGCCTTCCCCTTCCCCTTTCACTTCTTCAACAATCTAGCCCAAATGGTCTTCTATCTCTCAATCTCATTATATACAAGAAAACAATTAAAAAATATTTAAAAAATTAAAAATGCAGAATCTCAACAAAACAAATTGATAGCTTTAAAAAAAAAATCATTTTTTAAATTCATTTTAGAAAGTTAACAATATTTTTTTTTTTCAAAAGATAAGATGATAAGATTTATGAGTGGATATGGATTTGCATGTCATTTGAATGTCAATTTCTAGTTGAAAAGTTTTTCCTTAACATTGCTTTTTGGTGGATGTCATTTAATACCGTCTCGGCACATGGAATTTGATAGTCTATTTGACTGTTTTTTCAATTTTAGACCATCTTTAAAATTTATTAGACCGTATAGTTTGACTTTTTATATTTTTATTAAACCGTAAAAACATATTATAAGCAAAATATAATATATATCATTTCATAATTTTTATTATAAAAAGATTGATTAATATAGAATAGAATAATATTTTTTTGAATATTTTCTAACATGAATTTAGAAACTTTTGACATTTTTATAATAGTTATCATTTTTTTATATTAATATATGTGATTTATAATATTATTATAAAAATATATATTAATTTTGAACCTTTTCAAAATAGAATATAATTATTTTTAGCTTTAGAATATATTTAACAAGATTTGTTTTTAATATGAACTTAGAAACTTTTGTTAATTGTTAATTATAACAGTAGATTTTTATATTTATTACTAGTAATTATCACTGTTTTTTAATTTTTCAAAGATACTAAATTTATAAAAGATTTTATATAAAAATTCATAAATTAAACAATTTTTTTGACAAGCATTAAATCACCAAACCATCATAAGAGGTAGGGGTGACTAAATTCCAGGCGTGACCCTCTCCATGCAATAACTAATAATAAGTGCTAAATAATAAAATGAAATAAACTTACTCAGATCTAAAAAATTTCACTTAGACAAATATAGCTTTTTTCTTTTAAAAAAATTGGGTATTACTGATTTTCAAATATTTGCATCAAATTTAAAATGTAAAGCAATGCAAACGAAAAAAGGGAAGTTGTTATCAAATTAGAAAAAAACATTGCAAATGAAAATAGAATGTTCCCATCTAGTTGGAAAATCAATATTTATCTTGATTTTATATGATAAGTGAATTTTGGAGGCTTTCACATGATATTTTGAAGCTTTTACCATTAAACGACAACTGATTTACCATTTAATGATAGTTAGAACTTGTTTTCTTACAATTCAATAATTGTTTGCAGACATGAGTCTTGTTTCAGGCTCAAATCTCACACTATATGTAATCTATCAACTAATTAAAAAAAACTATAATATTATAAAAATGCTAAAAAAAAACGAGATTCCCATAATCATAGATAACTCTATTTCCATTGGCACTTTTTGTTATGAGTAGAATTTATATAGAAAATATGAAGCAATCATAGAATTTACATAAATCCTTATATCAAGGTCCAAGTAGTCTCCGCCAGTGACTTCCTAAATGACCACGATTATTTGCTATGAACAAGAATTAAAAATAAAGTTCACTCAATTTTAGTAGATTGGTCTAACCCAACCCACCTCTCTATGAAGAGCATGCAACAGGAAAAGAGACTTTGTGCCCTTGATAAACCAAAGAAAGGCTAATATTTTTTGGTTTCTAGATGGTGAATTAAAGAATATACAAGACAAAAGAGTATAATGGTTGGCCAACTATGTGATGAGAACTACCTCTTCATAATTTCATGGCAACTAAATTAAATCAAAATATTTAGAGTGATGTGTGACACTTTTATTCAAAGTATCACATGAATGTTATTTAAGTTATGAAAAAGTATCATTGTTTTTATTAAGATAATTTTATGAAAGAATTATTTTTTGTGTTTCATTTATAAAGTATTTATTGTTTAAAATATTCAAGTTTAGAAAAATTCATTAATGTCTAGTTCAAGTTAATGTTATAGTTACAATTTTAATCATTATGTCTCTTTAATTAATCATTCTAATAAAAAATATCATTAATGTCTGATTTTTAGTTAATATTATAGTTACAATTTTAATCATATCTATCTTTAATTAATCATTCTAAGGAAAAGTATATTCCCATTCACCACATCAATTATAATAACAAGGTAATTTTAGCTTAAAATTTTCCACATAATTTATAAATTTAATCATTTAGGTTTTAATTTTATCCCATAATTACAACTTTCATCAAGCTTAGGCTTAATTTGCCACTTCAAAATATATAAGCAAGTTATGATCAATTCACTGTCTCAATTAAATATTTATTGATAGTTTAGTCTTGATATTCTGTCTCAATTAAAAAAATATGAGAGATTTAGACTTAATTCATCACCTTGTTAAAAAATATTGGAAAACTTATCCTTAATTCCCTGTCTCAATTAATATTTTATAAAAAAATTATATCCTAATTTGTCAAATTGATTAAAAAATAACAAATTTTGGTTTCCCAATCACCCGCAATTTATTTAAAATTTATATTTTAATATAAAATAGCCACTCACTCTATCACTTCGAGTCATTTCTAGAAAAAAATGTTAGGAAGATTGTGTCTCTATATAATGGATTTGTTAGGGTTTTTATAAAACAAAATAGGGGCTAGTTCTTAGAATATGGAGAACAAACACTAATAAATTCAATTGGAGAGTAGTAAAACTCCACTTAATTCTCATTCTATATATATAATTTCCAACATAGATTATGGAAAGGTAATATATATTTAACAAGATATAGTTCTATATATGAGATTCAAGTTGTTTTGATTATATCAATAAGATTCATTGAGTGTTTAATAATTTGTATCCACACCTAAAAATATCTTAATAAGTGGTGGCCCTACTTAATCTTGGTGTGTATATAAAAGTGGAACCAATGAGAAATTATACTAATCACAAACATTAATTGACCTTGCAATAATGATGAACATAAATACTACTAAATTTAATTAGAGGGGAAGACAAATATCATGTAATCCCTCTATAATTACAAGTGTTTCCTTCAATTATCTTATTATTTTATAGTATCTTATTACTCAACATAGCTAATATATTAACGACAACAAGACCTCTCCCAAAAAATTAAAAAGTGGTTCAATAAGAAATAGCAACAAAATCAAACTATCATAACACTAATCTTAAGTAAAAACCTTTAGAGATACACTTAAAGAAGTATGTAGGGGTTTGGAAAAAACAAAACAACTTTATAAGTTACCAATGGCATCATTATATTATGGAATCAAATCAAGTTTAATTCAACTAGCTAGATAAAGCATCTACCATAAGCCATGTGGTAAAATGAACTACATATTCTATACATATCAAATTAGGAACTTACATTATGAAAACATAATATGTATTTACTGAGGTAAAGTTTTATATATGATATTTAAATTGTTAGGCTATCTCAATCAATACGTATATGTACCATAATAATAATTGTTAACCCTAATTGGTCTTATTTGTGCTTATTTGGAAGTGGAACCCATAGAAAATAGTATGGGGCACAAACATCTCATAATCATACTAATATCAAGGAGCAAAGAAACCACTTAGCCTTGTAAGAACGAGTAGCATAAAAATCAGTCAATATGATTCTAAAGAAGCATGAACATTGCTCAATCTCTCTAGGATGATAAATGTTTCCTTCTTGATTGTCTAATTAGTTTGTAACATATTATGTTACACTTACAAAATCTAATTGACAAACAAGAACAAAACCTCGAGCATAAATTCAAAAGATGGTCTAATGAGGAATGTAAACCAAATAAAACTATCATAAATAGTCTTAAGTAGAAATTTATAATCTGATGCAGACAAGAAAGAAACTCTGTATCTTATCAGACCAACGAATTAAGCAACTGACCATTTCAATTATACATATTTATTCAACACACAAACCAATTTAAAAATTTCATTCTGGAATTTGTTAAATTTATTGTTGTTCATGAACATACATATATGCTGCAAATTACATCTTCAAATTTATTTGCTTTTCCTCTGTTTATGCACTTGTAGTTCTGCAATTTCTCTTCAGATTATTTCCTCCTTCAAATATGGCATGACTTGCTCTTCATTAAAATTCTATCTACATTGTTTATTTTCTGATGATTGTGCAGCCACTATTTGTTTGCTCCTTGTCTTCATATGCCAGCCGTCACAGTCCTCTCTTCATAGGCAATGGCTTTGATTTATTTAATTGTTCTTATTAATTATGTTGCAATTCCTACTCATCCATTTTCCTTCTCTATATTCACATACCTGTTCTTTGTATGGCATAGCCTCTAATCCTTTTTCTCTGTGCAATTTTTATTCCATTTAAACTTGCAACTGCCTTATACATAGCATGGTCCCTTCTTACTTCATCTGCCTTTATCAACATCTACTTTGAAGCTTTAAATTTCACCTCTTAAAATCTGTGTAGCCCCTCTTCTATTCTTCATGCCTCTGCATTTTTTTAAATCTGCATTTTAACTTTCATCTGCTGGGCGCTTACCACCACACCTCTTCTCTCAATACGCTCCTTACTTGTTTTTTTTTCTCTAGCTTCAAGTTGCAGCTCCTCTCTTAGTTTTTTTTTAACCTGTCCACTTTCTTTTCTTAAAAAAACAGCGGTGCCTTTTCCTCTTCCATATGGCTGCATACCTATTCACTTTATCAATACATTTTATTTTCTTTTGGCTGTGTAAATTTCATCTCTTCTCTTTTGGTCGGATCATCTCTCTTAAATTGTCTTTTCAAATTCTCTCAGCATGTAACTTGAATGTTGGTTATTTGAAATCAATTAAAGAATATTTGATCTTTCACACTGCCGTCTAAATAGACATCAAAATAAACATGAAATTAATCTTTATTTTTGCAATAATCATGCTCGTAAAATTTGGAGATGATTAATTTTGCGAATTGAAGACATGGGTGTCTGCGGGCAGAAAAAACCAAAGTTCTCCGATTCACATGAAAATTTGTGAGAACGCTTGGAATGATGTTCCAAGATTCCCTGCAAAATGATTTTACTCAAAACTTCTAGAATCCCAAGATATTAAACTGTAAATATTTTTGGGTGATGCTGATTACATGTTCGCTCCGGATGCTCCTGCATCATAATCATGTATGTGTCTAAGACACATACATGGGATAGTCAACAAAACAATTCAAATAATTACACATACACTTCTTAGTGCATGCAAAAATAACACGTGTAATTGAGATGCCTAATTTTTACAAGTCATTTGGTCCTTACCTTCATAACTCATAATTCAATGCAATCATGAGTAGGGTGTCTTACCAAACCACCCAATCATGCAGCCAAAAAAACATGCCCACACAAGGGAAAAAAATTTGATGCAAATAAAAATTCAATTTTTTGAAGTTTCAAAATTACAATTAAAATTTCTTTTGCACATTCTATTAGGCTTCCTTTAGCTGTTATATTGTAGTCGTCTCTCCTTGGTCTTCCTCTAAAAATATTAGTTTTTTCAAAAAATTATCTTCATCCACCTCTTCACTTCCTTCTCATTATCTTCTCTTTACCTCCTCAACCTTCTCTCTTTGGGTTTTCGCCTCCTCTTTACAATTGATTACATACATATTAATATTCTTCCTTGTACATCATTATGTTAGTGAAATCAAATAGGTTAAAACTCCCTTAATGTTTTGAGAACTTGGAGCACTTTTGAACCCTCACTTTTCTTCAGAGGCTTGAGAGGTTCTTGAAACCTTTTTGGCTTCCAGTAATGGTTTTGAAAATAGGTTAGAAAGCTAATAATTTATCATTAAGAACTTCAAATTTTCCTCCAATATCTTTGTAATGCCATCCTTGAAAACTTTCCTTAATTTTACAAACGTTGTGAATTTCCTATTGCATTCTGATAATTTTTTGACAACCTTGACAAGAGTTGATGAAGGTTGCAAAACTATGATAAATCATGGGCATTGATCTTCAAAATGTTTTCCTTCACTTTCATAATAAATTGGAAAATTTTATCCACAAAGGAGACAAATTCAAGAAATTAAGTGTGACTTCAACACAAGCACTATTCCATCATAATCAAGAGGTTATGAAAGGACTATTAAATTCTGAAAGGTTAAGGAAATCTTGTCAGGGGCCAATGAAAGTTTTGAAACCTTGTCAAATCTTTGAAACCTCTTTGAATATGCTTTTCCTTCACATATAAAAGAGTTAAAAAATATTTCATTTGGGTTTCTAAAAAGTACATTGGGTGTCGATAAGGTTGTGACAACGTTTTTGGAGGTCAATGATGGTTTTGAAACCATGATAAAACTTCAATGCCACCTTTCTTTCCAAAAAAAAAAGAGTTAGACAAGTTTGGCAAAAGTAAATACAAGTTCTTGAACCCAAGATAAACCCTAATGCAAGCACTCTCTTTCAAAGTAAAGAGTTTGTGAAATGGTTGTTGGGAGACAAGAAGGTTATGAAAGCCTTGTTGGGAATTGATGAGGCTGTGACAAGCTCTTTAAACATCGAAACATGTTATGAACCTCCTAGTTTTGTCAATGGCTTTTCTCTTAGAGCAATTTGACCATTTTGAAATTGAAAATTCTTTGAATGCTACTGGTAAAATCAACAAGAGCACAATAAAATTGAAATAAAATTAAAAATAAAACCTAAAATATTTTTGGTTGATATAGGATTACTCATAGACATAGATGCTCTTGCATCACATAGTCACAATAGGTTTTGGTTTTTCCAAAAAGTCAATAGGTAATTTTTAAGAGGTACTAGTTGACATATAATTTAAGAAACATCCATTGGTTATTTTTATTGGAACATTTACTGAAATAATTAGTTAAAATAATCACATAGACACTTCTCAATACATGAAACATTGACATGTGTAGTTCAATCTCCTAATTATTGCAAGTTATTTAGTGCTCACTTCATTTAAAGTCATAATTTTTTATTTTTTTTCCAAACAAAATCTTAATAAATTATTCTTAGATTTATTTCCAATTGTGGATTGTCCAATTTACCTTCTAATTCTTCCCAACTGTTTCAATTTGGGTCAATTTCAACGAATGTTAAAATGTAAACACAACACTTCTATTTTCTCCCTATAATTAGGGTTATTTCTCTCCCATTTCCAATAGTTCTTTCCACGCAATTGATAATGCTCCTTCTTTATCAGCAGCCTCGAACCTAATGGAATCCCATTCGCACTGTAGCTACGTGATTAATTTTCTTCTGATTGTTGTAGGCTTCAACTCTCTATGCATTCCCATAGTCGCCCTCTTTCCCTTTACCGCTTTTTTCTTTTACCTTCGTTTGCTTTACTCCTGGTTTCAGAATTTTGCTCACTAGCCATTAATCCAGTAATCATTTTTTAATATTATTATCATGCTATCTATTTTTTAAAAATTTCTTTTAAATTTAAGATGTCAAAGATTTTTTAAATTATTATTATGCTATATATTTATATTTTGACATCTAGAGGTTCATAGTGAGGAATGAAGTGATCAGATAGAGAGTAGAGAAAGCTCAATTTTCAATATATTTTATACATAGTTGCACAGAAACACGTCTTCAATCCTTAGGATGTGTCTCGGATACCAAGATGTGTTTCCCATACCTGAAGCTCATCACGTCTTTTTCAAATTTCATTTAAAAAACAAAAAAAAAAAAACTACATTTCGACAAATTTCAATATGGAAAGAGAAAAAGGAATCAACTTCTAAATTTCAATGTGTAATATCAAATATGTAGTATGAACTCTTTCACTCCTTGACATTTGTGTGTTTAAACTTTAAATTTAATGTTAAACTTTACCAATGTTCTTGTTTTGAAAGTTCAATGTGATGATATTTTCAGTTTTAATGTAGCGAATTTATAAATTATTAAACTATATTAAAAAATGGCATCTCCAAGTGCCCCATTTCCTATTTTTATTAAAATAGACATCTCGGTACCAATACCAGGCTCCTATACCAGTACAAGTACCAATCTCCTGGCAAATATTAAAAATTGTTAAAGTGAAAGGAAAAGGAATGAAGAATTTAATGTGAATTGTTAATGGTAGATAGATAACTTAGTTTTGATAGGTACAAATTTTTAAAGGTTAGATATCTTTTTAAATGGGATAAAAAACTAAAATAATGGATTTTAGATAATTTGACTTAAGGGATTCATTTGGTATATTGGATACTAAAATAATAGATTAATATATATTCTTCCATTATAAATTGATTTCCTACATTATAGATTATCTTTAAGTGTGAGTAAAACTACTAAAATATGAGTGTCATTGTTTATACTTAGGTAATGTTGGTTAGAGAGCACTAATTTGGGAGAAGATCAAGCATCTTCATCTTTATTCGAATAACATAGCATTGTTGTTGGAAAAACTATGGATTTTGACCTTCTGACACTACTATATAGAATTGAGTCAATATTAAAAGCTCTTATGTTGCAAGGTAAAGAGGAAGGGGTTGAAGGAAATACAAGATATCCTTACAACTCTCGATTGCCAAATATATTGTGTAGGAGATTATAAGTATATAATGACATTGTGTGGTATATTAATGACTTATAATGTATTTAAAGTTCTTGTTCAATAAATCTCATTGTCACCTTTTCGTAACATTTGTATATTACACGCAATATATTGTAATTGTATATGAATATGACAGAGACTAGTCCCTTGTCCCAAAAAAAGCATTACCAACTGAGTGGAAGGGAATATTGGAAATTGGAAAGAAATAAACCTAACTTAGGGAGAAATGGATCCCCAAAACTAGATTCACTAGAGAAAGAGGTGGTCAGATCAAGCAAAGAAAACCAATAAGAAGTAAAGCAATCATTCATAAACTCAAAGGAATTGTAGACATCATCAAGCGGTTAAATAAAATATCCTTCTTACAAAATGGGTGGGAAGCTAGTCAACTAGGTCAAAAATTGAAAGATGGTGGAATGACAATTGGGGATTGGAGATGACAATCAAAGAATTACCCAAAGGGTTCTTCTTGATTGAATGCACATTGGCGGAGGTGGAAGAAGAGATTCTTGGAAAAGGACCACTAATGATAGATGGATTAGAGTTCTACATTAGGGAGTGGGTTCCTAACTCTATTCCATTAACAGAAGAGATCAAGAAAACATTGATGTGGGTAAGACTATAATTTACCATTTTACTATTAGAATAAAGAATCTCTCAAAATGATGGGAAGCACTTTGGGGAGCTTCATCAAATAAAAAATAACCTTCTCAATTGATTTTTTGGTGTTTACATTATAATATGTGTTGAAATTGACCTAAATTCAACTTGTTGGGAAGAATTAGAATTAATAACGGAAATCAAAATATGGAAACTTGTAGAAGGTAGAATTGAACATATCCCCAAAGTATGTGGGAAATGCATGGAAAGTGGGCACTCAATGCTCGATTACATCAAATTTTTGAACAACACAGTTGATGGTGCAAAGATGTCAAGGTTAAGAGATAAAAAGAACTAGTCATTTACAAAAACTAGGTTTCTCCCAAAGAACATGATCAGGAACTAAAGGAAGGATCCAATGGAGGAAGAGGTAATTCTAATTAATGTGATAGTGGAGGGTATAGAATATTATGAAATTGATGGAAATGCTACAAATTTGGAGATGTGTGAATTGTTTGAAATAAAAAAAAGCATATATTTGAGGAAGAAACACCAAGAATAAATAAATCCACAATTAACCAATTGGAATATCATACATCAGAGAAAATCCATGGCTTGGAGGAAGGGGAGATTGGAGAAATGGAGGAAACTCCCCTCCTTGATATTTTAGGAAAAGAAGCATGGGAGGAAAATATTCCAGTCATCACATAAAAGTTAGGGATTAACAAAAAATATTCAACAAAGACCTCACCTAACTGTGGAGAAGCAAAGAGGAAAGGAAGGAAATCAAACAAAGAGAAGTTGATTTAGGATGGAGATGCATAAACATAGATGAAAATAAGTAGAATGTTGAGATCTACAAAGGTAAAAACCCTTCCCAAAGAATCATGAAGATATCATCATGGAATGTTAGGGGCTTGAATGCCCCTAACAAAAAATTCTTGTTCAAGCATTGTAACGCCCCACCAAGGGACCTGGTGGATCAACACAAAAGTCCACAAGTAACATGCCAATAATTATTTTTTAAAATCTAAAGTGGCACTAACTAATGCAACTTAACAAATTAACCTAGATAACATCATTTCATTAACATTATATCATAATCACATTATGACCTAAAACTAACATTAACCATTTAACCTCTTACACACTAGTCCACCATGGTCCCCTAACGTCGCTACTATGACCCATCTATACACTAGCTAAACCTATAGAAATACATATGATACTCTAAGAACACAAGCAATCAATTCTTTGAATGTAAATCAAACCTCATACATCAAATTACATATGATAACATAACTTAATTATAATTAAACCTCATCTAACACTATGACAATATGAACCTGGTCCTACTCAATCCCATGAAATAGGTACATAAAGATATATCGCGTCTACTACTAAATTAAGTTCATATGCATCATAAATACAACATTCCTATGTTAACCTTTCCATTACACAATAAACAACAAGAAATATATCTTAAAGATTATATCAATTCATTTACATTTCCTTTATAAGAATGCTACAATGTACAAGATTCATTCATCTGAGAGGTACATATATAGAAAATACAAATTGGACAAAATTTCCTTAGAAATATCATCTGCACCATAAAACCAGCTTTGGAATTAAGTGGAAGGAAAAACTCTCCATGTTGGACACGAACTGCACCACCTAGACCCCAGTGGATGGTTGGAAAATACCACCCTACACATGGAACCTTAAGGCCCAATCCCTCTGTGCTAAAAGACAACACTAGGCCCTACACACAAGCAAGTGACAAAAACAACAAGTGGCTGACACTAAACATCCAAAGGAGACTACCTAAAACAAGAATCAACCAAAAATCACAAGGACTTTCACAAAGACTTTTAGATACTTCTAGAGGCCCAACACTTAACACAAATGGATAGGAAACACAAGTGTTGATCATTATACCATAACACATGTACAATGAAGCACATTACATCAATTGCACAATCTTATAACATTATAGCCAACTTTATTTTCTCTTTCTTAGTAGTTCATAATCAGGACTGACAATGCATAACCTTGGTACAATTGATCCTTACACAGTATATAACCCCAACACAAGATTTCACAAATAGACAGGGATTATCAATATACAAAAATTAAACACATTCAAGCATATATAGGACAACACAATACAAATCAAAGGATATAGCTATATCCTCTTATACAACTTTCAGAACTGAGTTGAATCCCTCTTGATAGCAGTCAAGTCTACCAGCCAAAAAATAGTCAAATCAACTCGAAATCCAAATCCGTCAAAAAACCATTTCAGATTTGACCCTCGACTACTCAATAGCATAGGTAGAATTGACCAAAAATGACTCAAAAATTCACAAAATGTGAAACAAAAAAAAAGCTCCCTTAAAAACCCTCTTTTCTGCACACTCAATTATAGTCATACATGAAAATGAGAAACACAACATATAGCATCATTTCATCACTTGAAAGAAACACTTCAAAACATTCAAATAACATATTCTATAACATCCATATAAACCTCTATGAATTTAAAACACAAAATTATAAATTAAGTACATAACCTACCTCAAAACATGAAAAATTTGAATGTAAGAAGCTGAAAATTGAAGAAGCTTTCCAAACCCAAATCTCTAATCCAAAGCACGATCAAAAATAAAAATTCCACACAATCTAGCAGAAAATCAATTCCCCTCAAACAATAATTGAAACCCAATTCACTCCTCCAAATTTCAATTCAAAACCACTCAAAATTTCCCAAAAACCTTTGAAAAATTACTACAAAACTATGTAAAATTTCTCCATTTTCTCTCCATTCTCAAACCCCCAAAAACACATAATTTCTCATCCCCAATCCACACAATGGAAAATTCCTTTTTTCACAAACTCACAACTCTTTCATCCAAATTCCCAATCAAATTTCCAAAACCCCCAATTCCCCCAAAAGCAAAATATTTACAGGAAGGAGAAGGTTGTTCATTGCATGGAAGACCAACCAACTATATAACAAGTTATAATTAGCTTTTTGATTTATTAAATAACCTTCCTGGCAAACAATAGTTAATTTTAAATTGATTTAAAACATTTTATTTAAAAATTATAGTTTGGGTAAAACTGATGGATGTTGAAATTCACACAAATGGATAAAACCATTTACCCACATTTACGCATACATAAAAAAATAATTATATAATCCCAACCTCATTACATTCTTAAATTTATTTGTCATGTTATTTTTATTATTTATTAATTATAACATCACTCTATAAATTCATTTTATTATCAACTGCAATTATTTATTTATATATTCCTTTACAATCAAATAAACACTAGTTTTTAATTCCATTTCTCAATAAAATAAGTATTATTCAATAAACCACAATTAAATAATCAACTGGTCCTTTTTTCAAAATCAATAAACAATAACATAATGATAATAAACATAACACGCAACAATAATGAACATAATGATATCCACATACTAACAACTAATTAATATTAACACTTAGCAATAGTAAATAATTCCCTTACATAAATAATAATAATAATAATCCAATATCGTCTCGCACCAATAATAATAACATACATAGTGACATTATAACACATAATAGTCTACACACATTAATATAATACCTTATTGGTGCAAACCCATGAAAATATTAAATCACCTCCTTCACACATAATTATAATAATATTAATAACCAATATTCACTCACACCAAAGAATAACCCTAGTAATATATATACATATATATAATAACATTAAATCACACTTTAACACACACATGGCAATTATAGTTACCATCAACATATTCCACCTAGGAGCTAACTTTACTTAAATAGGTCACAATCAGAGACTAAACATGAACCACAAAATAAATTCTTACTAAAAGGAGACATTCACATCAAAACATAATAATAAGAATGATCACAATAGTGACTAACCTGACTTACCAAAGGACTTAGCACCATTTGAACTAAATCCATAATCAAAGCTAGACATTGGAGTCACACGATCACATAACCCAACAAAAACATTCACAAAAGTGCAACACTCCAACCATAAGGTATAGGAGATCGGAATTGTCCCATGACAACCCTAATATGTGGTCACGCATTGAATCAATTGTCCTTAATTGGGGACAATGGCTAGGGTTAAGGTATAACTTGGGCCTAGATGTTATCTCCTCAGCCACCATTGGGATTAGAGGCACACTCTAACGTACTAATTTAGGTGGAGACATAGCCTAGTACATGTTCCCTCAAGCATACAAATTAGAGCACATATTCATAATAGTCAAAGCACTAGGAAAGGAACTCTAACAATCGTAACTCATCCCTGTATGTCCCCCATACATCCAATGGTACGATATTTCCCTTTCCACCTATCCTAACAACATACTATTGCATCACCTAACTATCCAAATAAATCTCTACATAATAATAATAACATAAAAATATGCCT
The DNA here is from genome assembly GCA_007258455.2 of Sequoia sempervirens. Lineage (NCBI taxonomy): Eukaryota > Viridiplantae > Streptophyta > Pinopsida > Cupressales > Cupressaceae > Sequoia > Sequoia sempervirens. The sequence goes on along the minus strand of VDFB02193867.1, from coordinate 707,467,795 downwards.
CATACTCACAAAAGTACTAACAAAAGCTTATGTTCCATCTATAACCAAAACACTTGAACACAAGTCAGTACCTCTTCATGATAATAAATATATTCATAATCAAAATCATAATATCACATCATCATGATAACAAAATGTCAAAATCATGTGAAAATGGACTAAAGATAACCAAAGCATTTCCATAACACAAATATGCCCATAGCTTGCATCCTTCATCTTCGGGTTCCTTAGCCAGACTACCTACACAACCAAAGTGAGAATGGAGGGGCACTACATTCTCCCCCTTAAAACTTGACTTATTCCTAGAAGTTGCAAAACTAGGGTGGAAACATAGCATGCTAGTATTGCAAATTTTGATTAACCAATATCAAGGATGATTTGTTACATCAAAATAGTATAGACTAGTTTTTCTTATGGAAATAATTTATCTCACAAGAATATATACTTATACGCTCCATTTCAAACATAATCTACCCTTCTAATTTTCAATGCCACAATAGTAACACAATCAAAACTTTCATTTCAAAAATGATTTCATAGTACATAAATCACTCAAAATCCTTACATATTAGTACTACCACTCATCAGCTTTTTTCAAAACAAAGAAAACATTGCACCCTTTTAAATCCTAACTAGCAGAACTTCTCATAATGGAAACATATAAAAGTATTCAATTTCAAATGCATCATTGTTTCTTTTTCTTTATCCTTAAATTACAATTCCTCTTCCAATACACTGTTAAGCAACCAATACATCATAATGCTACATTTTCACAAAAGAACCATAATTATACACAAGCACTCATTTTTCATTAAATATTCATCACGCTACAAGCAATACATTTTGCTTTAATCATTTAATAACACTAAATTTCATAGCATTTTCAACAAAAAGGTCATGATTTTACACCCTTTTTGTTAGAAGCATGAAAACACAATTCATCATTTCATAAGTACTATATTCATGATCTTTAACATACATTCTTCACATACACACAAATTCACATCACCGGGAATCACATCATAGGGCTACACAAGGGTCCGTTTGGACACTGGAAAGCAACATACTAATCCATGATACATAATCCATGAGCCAAGAGCCAATATCCATCTCACATAATCCATACCTCACACAAAGTGGCTTAATGGTGTTAGGCCACACACACATTGTGAGACCATCTAAACAATACCATAGTGAACTATCTCTTATTGTATAAGGTGGTTAGCCTCTAAGAGATAGTCATCACACATAGGTGGGTAGTGGGTCCTAGCTATATAACAACCTCACATACCCCCATCCTTAAGGTTCCCTTTGTCTTCTTCCTCATATACACTCACCAAGTTCACCTCATAGGTCCTTGGAGAGGAATCACAATACAACACATGGCTCACATTGAAAACAATAAGGATAAACTAGTTTAGCCACCAAAGTCACAAATAAATATCAAATAAAGATTCAATTTCAGCAATAAAGAAAGAAATGTGCATAGTTTCAACACTAAATAAAATGTAACCATGAGGAATACATGCAAATAAGATCACAAGGTGTGGCTAAACCATCACAATCAAACATAAACAAAATTTTGGCCTTCACAATCAATAGAAAATCATCAATACTAGAAAGAAAATACACAATCTTCAAAATTGCACTGTATAACACTGCGTGACTAGATACTAGCCACCAAATGAGGAAAGAGGGAACAACCTCGGGCTATAGCAGTAGCCCTCATGTGTTGCAGAGTGAGCATGCCATCCACATGGCTCAAAGTGTACTCCTCGGCTACACCCTACTTTGTGTCATCACACAACATGGACTAGCCAAGTGGACCATGCACTCCTTGGCTGCACACATGGGATGTACACCTCAGCCACATCCAGCATCGTGTCTCAATACAGCATTATGCCAGCCAAAAAGGCACGTAGTAGTCATATGTTGCATGGCAATGTGTCTGTGGCTCCATGGAAGTAGGCACGCCCAGAACACACCCCGCATAAGGTATGTGTATGATCATCATGGAAAAAACAAGCCCTTAAGTGGCAAAAAATTCAAAAAAATCAGAGTTAGGAAACTTGACGTAAAAATTTGAATAAGTTATCTATATTATTTCAAAAATATGTAACAATAGAATCTGTAGAAAATTGAATGTAGTTTCTAAACTACTAGGTTTGTTTTAAAAATATATATATTTGGTGAAAATTTGAAATTTCAATGTAGTAGTACTTAAATTTTAGGGAAAAAATAAGTAGGTGTCTATCTGACCACCCTAACCACAATAAAATGATAAAAAAAATTATACGATTTTAGATATAAGTAGAGGACTTATGTCTTGATGTGATGCATATTTTTTTGTAATTTTTATCCAAGTAAATAATTAATTATGAATTTTTTATTACAACTTTTAAAAAATATAAAAAATTGTATGTCTGACAACCTTAACTTGGTCAAAACTTCATGAAATTCAATTTTTCTTTATTTAATCCTATAGTATGTGAAGCATAGAATGTGACACGTGTTTTGGATTCAAAAAATGTGATACCATTTGAAAGCTATAGATGTTTTTTCAATCAGCCTATCAATTAGGACTTTAGTCATAATTCGAATAGAAAATGAATAATAATTACTTATTAAATTCAAAGTAAAGTATAATTTATATTGGTGGAAAGTTGAGAATCTCCTTTAAAAACTATTTTCATTTCATCAATTTTGGGTAAAAAAAAAATCATCAACCACATACCCATCATATTGCCACTTTTTGGCCCATCATGATTCTACACATACCCCATAGCAATAACTCATCGAGAAGGCACATGCAGGTACTCATTGTAGCTAGAGGTATACATGGCTAGGACATACCCATATGCTAACCATAGGTGAAATAAAGGTAGCAATTTAGCCAAATCAAATAGGGTAAGTCATATCAAAGGGAATTTCCAAGTACCATGCCACATAATGATAGATGGTTGATGATTACGGGAGTAGAATCATGATTCCAACAAAATAAACATAATAAAAAACAAAGCTCTCTAGCACCCATTATGTTTGTTTTAGTGAAATGCACTTTTCAACCCTAATGTAGTAAAAACCCTAGTTTTAACTTGTAACATAAGAGAAAAAAGTGAAGTAAATCCTAAATTACTTTATATTTTACCTTTTGTAGCTTGCAAGTGATTGAAGAGTGAAAGATGCAAAGTAGATGGGATTTCATAACTGCAAGAGTAGATGTGTTATGAGATCAGGTAGCACGCGGTGAGTGACATCATGAGGTGAGTTGATTCTTCTACCTATGCTTTGTCCTTACTCAGTGATTTTATGATTTTGATGCATTTCTAGGTTAATTTAGGGCCTTGGAAAAAAAGTTTACAAAGCTTCCCCTTTTTTTGTGAAGTGTCCCCTTTTTTTGCAAAGTGTCCCTTTTGTTTGCTAAGTGTCCCACTTTTTTGCAAAGTGTCGTGTTTCTTCATGAAGTGTCCCAAAAGGGTTCTAAAGTGTCTAGGGCCTTTAGGAAAGCACACTAGAGTACTTTAGTAAACTTTAATGATTATTGATGTAAAAATAGAGGAGATTAGACTACTTATAGGACTTATTTTTTCTTTTTCTATTAGGTTCCCACCTGTTTGTGTCAGTGTTTGGGTGGCAAACATATTAGTTTTCTTAGAGATTTAGCCCCCACTCTTTCAGTGGAAGACATAGAGCTACTACAGACTATTGGAGTATATTTGGCGTACCTCATGCCCTCCATGAGGTACCATGATGTGATGTTGATGGCACTAGTTGGACGTTGGGATGCTGACACATGCACATTTCATCTACCGACTAGTGAGATGATGATTACATTGGAGGACATTCACCATATACTTCGAGTTCCTATTCAGGGTGAGCATGTTCCGTGTATTCTTTTGAGCAAAGCAGACATTCTAGGAGATGAAATTTGACATGCAGTATTTCCTTTGTGGACCATTACATGATGAGAGGGTGAGTGCATAGATTGATCTGGCTATGTTATTATATTAACGAGCCCCACTAGTTAGATGGATTATGATGCTCACAGTTGCATTAGTACTCATCCTAGATGACCAAGGAGCACACCTGGAGGGAGGATTGATACACCTGATACAAGGGATGGAAGAGCACCAGACAGTATACGCTTGGGGGCATTGTATCCTAGCACACCTATATTATGATCTTGGTCAACTTGTCTATCGATAGGTGGACAATATGGTACTTTGTATGCTTCTATAGGTTTGGTGCCTTGAGCATGTACTTTGTAAGTGATTATCTTAGTTGTCAGCTCATTTTTTGGAATTTCTCATTGTACTATTGGTCCTCTGGTCATATGGATGCCAGTGAGCCACATTGTCGTCTTGAAACCATGCATTCATCCTTGTGAAAAGAGCTTCCTGAGGTACAATGTGGGACCTAAAATCTGGCTAATCTAGCCTTAAAACTAATTTTGGGTTTGCAAAGTGATCGAAGGACCTTATAGTCCTCATCATTCTCGTCCCTCATTTTAAAATACCCCTTTAAGCTAAGGTAAGTTAGGGCAGCCTTCCGCTCTTGGCTCTTCGTGACCTGAGGCCTTGAACGTTGTTGATTCCCCTCTCTTATAGTGATGAAAAATAGATGACTCTTTTTTAAAACAAATATCACCTTTCCATTATGATTCAAATATTAAAATGTTGATCAATGATCTTATTAGAGACAAATTAAGATTATGTGGGTAGTGAAAGATCAGTATGGACCGTGTTCATTGCAGTTGGGGAAATGTTATTTGTAATTAAATGTAATGCCCCGTCTCGTAACCTAAGGAATGTTGCAATTGTCTATAAAAGTGATTTTTGTTTTTTTTAAGTGTTAATATTAATTTAATTAATTGCATTCATTCACTAAGTTACGTGACATTACACTACTTGAGATTCCATAGACGACTTTAGTATTTAGCATTGCATATATTTAACTAACATAAACTCTAAAAGTAAACATTGAACCACATTTGAATTCCATTCATGATAGTATAAAGTACAAATATGATTCTTACATTGCATTTGAGATGACATTACAATACTCATTCTTCAGATGAGGTAGATCAAATAATAGATTACAATTACATATTACAAGTGTTCACCTCATAAATAATTGAGGGATGTTACAAATACAAGATTTCCAATGATACAATAAAGGAAGTACACATTTATCCAAATACAAGATCTCCATCCATGAAGCTCTCATTGCCATGATCATAAACTGGGGACCCAACAGAGTAAGGTGCACGTTCCACCCAACCATGTGGTACCCGTAGGTCCACCCCCTGTGCTAGGAGATAGTAATAAGGTTACCTAGACATAACCTATTCACCCTAGACACAAGTACATAACTAACTGATGGTTACATTGCTTCCAGAATTAAGACAATCAAATGTGCCAAGTACACAAGGTAAACTGTTATTTTAGGTGGAGTGTCATCACAACGTTGCAAAGGTTACCCTGGTGTTTCTTCCTAGGTTCTGGCCCCCAACTTGGCTTACACTGGTAACCTCTTACGAAACCCGGCCCCATTTGCAAACTATTGTGGAATCGAATATCTTTTAAAGTAACAAAATATTGATTTTCCATTCCAGGCATTCTCAACTTATACTCAAGATTGAACTAGCTCTTGAGTCTACAAGCCAAGCATAATAATCTTATTAAAGATTTTAATCTAACTACTGTGTTGTTTAGTTTTCACTGACTTACTAACTCTTTGTAAGTTACCCTGGCACCACTTTGTGTGCCGGCCCTCACATAGAGCCACTCCCCTAAACATAACAAAGGAATCTAAGTTTCCCTGACTAAGGTAAACAAGGTGTACATAAATACAACATAAAATTCTACACTTTTCATAACGAACATCAATATCTCTGTTCATAAAACAAGGTGTCTAAACACCATGTAAAACCATGTACACAACCTTAGTCAACACAAGGTTTGCATTTCAATAATAACAACACCCTTACTATACAAACCATTATGGAAGACTTGTTCATCTAATACATTCCCAATTTTCCCAATAAATGAAAATACTATATAAGGTAAATTAGGAAAAATAAACATCTCCTATTCAGATTTACTAAATGCATTCAAACAATAATTTGAAGTATAAAATTAATCTTCTAAGATTTAGTTCAACTTTCATACAATACAAAAATCAAATCTATAATTTGCTCAATTTCATAATCACATAATATAATAAAATCTACATAAACTCAAAAATAACAGATTAATCTAAGTACAAATAACTTGTTATAATAAATTGATTATTAAATATTTATATTTAAATATTCAATAAACTCATTTTAAAATAATCCATTATTAACATCAAATAAATATATATATATACAATATATATATATATATATATATATATATATTCGTATTAAAAGAAATCGAATTTAAATTTGATAATACGAAATTTAAAATCGAAGGAAATGCAATTTTTAAGTGAAGCAAGGGTTTGTATCCATACAGCCGCGGGCAATTTAGACTGTCTTTTTTTTAACAGATGCCAGCTCCCAATAAGGGCGCCGGCCTGTGTGGTGGTGCGGCACTGGGGCTGCTCCCACCGTCGCCTCCCTTAGGGGCGGCGGCTGTGGGAATGGCCACAACCTTCACCCACCGTCGCCTCCCTTAGGGGCAGCGACTGTGGGAACGGCCGCTGCCCACTCCATAAAATAAAATCTGATGTTTTAATCCCTATGGACATTTGGATTTCAAATTTTGTTTTTAAAAATTCCATTTTTGTAAAAATAAATCACCCAATTTCCCTTGTACGACGAATAACACGAATTTCAAAATAAAAGCTTCACAATTCAATTTATATATGAAAGTATATATATATAATATATATATACAAATTCAACAGGGTTCTCATATGGGAAATTTTTAGAAATTTCTACAGAGTTTTATTTTGGAATAAATTTTCAACAGGGTTTCAATGGGGAAATTGGGGAAATTGTAAAATTTCAACAGGGTTTCAAAGGAAAATTCGCACAGCATTTCCAACCAAATTTTAATTTACCCCCAGAGGTTTCAAATTCATTTTCCCTTTTTAAATGTTTTCCCTTCACAAAATTTAACTCAAATATTTTCTACAGAGAAGGAAGTTTTTCAGAAACCAAAAGATGGTTACAAAAAAAAAAAAATACAGTAAACAATTTTTTTCCGAGAAGTACAGGGATTTTAATAAAATGAAATTTCTTTTCACAGACATTTTTTTTAAAAACAAAAAAATTAAAAACACAAGGGAAATACCTTTTTTCCTAAAGCTTCAAAAACTTGTTTGGTGAAGAATAGCTTTGCTTGTAGCTTCCAAACCCTTTCCCGAACACAAATTCCCAAATATGCCAATATCTCAACTAGAGGACTTCTAGAAATATCCAACAATACACAAAAGCAAAAACATTTTTTTTAACAATGCACTAATTCATTTCCCGTGAAGAAAAGGGTAATCTTCTAATTTCCCCAAATCCCAGATAACATCCAAGAAAATCCTCAACCAAAAAGGCAATTAATTCAACTGGCACACATGTCGAGAAGAAGCAAATATCTTTCAACAACCTCACAGCAATCATTCATTTCTTCCTTATCAAAACTTGAATGCCTTTTTAAAGAATTTAAAATTTCAATTTTCAAAATACAAATTTCCCACATAATAATTAATTTAAAATTAAATCTATTCACACAATTAAAACAATTTTAATTTAATTAATTTATTTATTTAATTAAATAAATTTAATCCCAATAATTAAACTACTTAACCAAACAAACTAATTAATTAATTAAATAAAATGTAAAACCTTATTTTTCAACATTTAAAATTAATTTAAAACAACAGTAAATTAAAGTATAATAAACTATCATAAAATTGACAAAATTTTCCTTTCAAAGCAATTGATCCAATCAGGGACAAACAAGACCACCAAAGACACCAAACTAAAACTGATGATGTACTATGACTGGGTTAAAGACTAGACTAGGATAAACCATGTTACTACCTCCCAATCAACATTTTCGTTGAGTCTTGACACACTCAAACCTGAGTAACCAGGTGGAGTCAATGTCATGTACCTGCAATCCTGCAACCAAACAAATAACATGCATATATATATAATCCATTGTACAAACACACTGTGCTGAGAAAATCACGGAAATCACAGGGAACTCGCAAGCGAGTGATGTAACTCCGTTCTCCACACCAATACATGTCACATTAGACTGACAAATTAAATAACAATTAGTCCATCATAAACATATATATAGCAATAACATCTGAAGGAAACATCGATGCTATAACAAAGCATGTCAGAAATTAATTATCACCATACAATGTATCATCATATCACAAAGTGAATCCACTGTCGCTCAAAGTCAGTAATCAAAATATCCAAACCAAAGTACCAAAGTCTAACAGTGTGAAAACATGCAAACAAAAACATAAGCATAAATGGAGGGGTACTACATCCTCCCCCCCTAGGATTAGGCTTGCTCCTGAAAGCCTGTGAACAGATAGGGATAAAGTTCCCTCATGTGTGTCGCATCCTCCCAAGTAGCAGAAGCCTCATGGCTAGGATCCCAATCGACCCTCACCTGATCAACGTCTTGACCCCTAAGACCGAGCATCTAGCGTTGTAGAATGGCCACGAGCTCCAAAGACAGCTGCCCATCCTCTACCTATAATGCATTCCAATCAAGTACATGAGAAATGTCGGGATGATATGATCTAAGAACTGATACATGAAAAATGTCATGAATACGTGACAAACTGGGTGGTAAGGCGAGTCGATACGCCACAGGACCAATCCTCTCTAGGATCTCAAATGGCCCAACGAAATGAGGTGCAAGCTTAGGGCCTTTTCCATAACAGATTAGACTCTTTCACGGTGGCACTCGAAGAAACACTCTATCTCGAACTGCAAACTATCAGTCTATTCTATGAGCATCAGCATATTTCTTTTGCCTATCTTGTGCTGCTATCAAATGTTCTCTAATACGGTCAACCTGTTGCTCCATGTCTCAAAGCATCTTAGGACCAAGTAACACTCTATCCTCTAGTCGATCCCAACTCAAAGGAGTTTGACAAGGATGACCATATAATGCCTGAAATGGTGGCATACCTATGGAACTCTGATATCCGTTATTGTAAGCAAATTCTACTAAGTACAAATTATCCTCCCAACGTGATTGTTGGTCCATTACGTACATCCTAAGAATATCCTCTAATATTTGATTAACTCTCTCCGTTTGTCCATCAGTTTGAGGATGATACGCTGAACTAAAGTTCAACTATGTACCTAGAGCATGTTGTAATGAAGTCCATAGGGCTGATGTAAATATAGGATCTCTATCAGAAATAATCCTACAAGGAATCCCATGCAATCTAACTATGTCCTCCATGAATATCCTAGCTACAGATGAACCATTATATGATGATCGTACTGGAAAAAAATGAGCTACCTTAGTCAATCGGTCAACAGTTACCATAATGGCATCATGTCGACGTGATGACGTAGGTAACCCAACAATAAAGTCAACAGATATAATATCCCATTTCCATTCAGGAATGAGATGTGGCTGCAATAATCTAGCAGGATGTTGATGCTCAGCTTTGACTCGTTAGCATTCAAGACATCTCGATACATAATCAGCAATATCACATTTCATACCAAGCCAAAAATATAATTACCGAAGATCTGCATGCATTTTCTTAACACTTGGATGAGCTAAGTATGGAGCTCAATGTGCTTCAGTCATAATTAATGTTCAACCCTCAAAATGTGGTACATAAATATGACCTAAATGTCGTAATATATCATTTGGTTCAAGGACATACCCTACAAATCGACCTTCTAAAGGTCTACCAGATTCAATCTCTGACTTTACTTCCTGATACAATCTATCAATAGGAAGTGCTGCTAATATTTGACCTCTCAAATCTACTTCAAGAGTAGTAGTAGAGATCTCATGTCGACGACGACTAAGAGCGTCAGCCACTACGTTCTCTTTCCCTTGAACATATTTCATTTCAAAATCGTATTCACACATGAACTCCATCCACCGTCTTTGTCTAGCATTCAAGTTAGGTTGCGTAAAAATTTATTATAGACTACGGTGATCAGTATGAAGTTTGAAACGGTGACCCAATAAGAAATGCCTCCATCGAACTAATGCATGCACTACTGCAGCAAGTTCTAAATCATGCGTGGGATAGTTTAATTCGTGATCCTTGAGTTTGCGAGACTCATAAGCAATCACAGGCCCATCTTGCATTAGAACTTCTCCCAAACCCTCTAAGGATGCATCCGTGCAAACCACAAAATCCTTAGTAGGATCAGGAACAATTAATATAGGCACATTAGTCAACTTTTCTTTAAGTGTCTGAAAAGCCAACTGACACTGCTCTGTCCAAACAAACTTCTTCCCTTTTCTCTGAAGAGAAGTAATAGGATGACCAATTCTAGAAAATCCCTGAACAAACCGTCTATAATAACCAGCTAGACCCATAAAACTACGAACTTCACCTACATTAGTAGGCACAGGCCAATCTAAAATAGCTTGAATCTTTGAAGGATCCACAACAATACCTTTTCCAAAAATCACATGTCCAAGGTATTTTACCTCTGTTTGAAAGAAGTCACACTTCTTCAGGTTCGCATACAATTGATTTTCCCTTAAACATTGCAATACCTGTCTCAAGTGTTCTTCATGCTCCTTCATGTTTCTCGAATAGATCAAAATATCATCGAGAAATACAAGGAAAAAGCGATCAAGGTATGTACGAAAAACACCATTCATTAAACTCATAAATACTGATGGTGTGTTCGTTAACCCAAACAGTACTACTGTGAATTCGTAGTGCCCATAACGAGTTCGAAATGCAGTTTTATGAATATCTACTTCAGCAATTCGCAATTGATGGTAACCAAATTTCAAATTGATTTTACAGAACACATTAGCTCCCTTGATCTGATCAAAAAGATCATCGATTCTAGGAAAACGATAACGATTCTTAATCGTAACCTTGTTCAATTGACGATAGTCAATGCACAATCTAAGTGACCCATCCTTCTTCTTTATGAAGATGATAGGTGCTCCCCAAGGGGAAACACTTGGATGAATGAAACCCTTTTCTAATAGTTCCTCTAACTGTATATGAAGTTCCTCTAACTCCTGAGTCGTCATTCTATATGGAGCTCTAGATATAGGCTCAGCTCTAGGAACTAGGTCAACTCTGAAATCAATATCCCTCTTCGGTGGCATTCTAGGTATATCATCAAGAAACACGTCAGCGAATTCCCTATGAATAGGATGATCATCAAGAGATATCTCTTGACTCTCACCTTCTTCCAAATCAATAACTGTTGTTGCAAACAGTTGACAACCTTGACGAAGACATCTCTTTAATTGCATAGCAGATATCTTCTGCAAAGAGATAGGTCTTTGTATACCTATAATTTCCACTTTCACACCTAAATCATTAATGCAACTAACCGTCTTAAGTCGACAGTCAATCACAGCATGATGAGATGCTAACCAATCCATACCTAAAACTATATCATACGATCCTAAAGGTGTAACATGTAGATCCACTAAGGTAGTTAACGTACCAATTTTAAGTTCACAATTATGTACAAGGTTCTCTACTACTACTTTCACCCCAGAGGAAAATTCTACCTGCCACTTACCGCCTTGCTTTACTGCCACAAGACCACATCGCTCAATGATGGTAGGTGAAATAAAGGAGTCGGTAGCTCCAGAATCAAAGAGACTGGAAACACTAACACCATGTAACTTACCTAAAGTCTCGACCACTGTGTTCTGGTGATCGGCTTGGCGGTCATTAACCACAGCATAAACTGTATGTGATCGTCCTGCATCACCCACTATAGGATCTGAAACTGTAGGTTGAGGCCCAAAACTAGAAGAACCTCTCATCGGACATTGCCTAGCAATGTGTCCCTACTGACCACACGAATAACAACTAGTGCCTCTACCAAATCGTCTACCACCCGAAGGTGCATTGGATTGCTGGAAAGTACCTCTACTGACAGTAGACTGCGCACTCTGAGCAGGCTGATCCTATCTATTGTACTTGTTGTGCCACAAGTTGCGGTTCTTTCCTAACTGTGGGCTATTACCTTGTTGTGGTTGTGGATTATTATTCTTTTGAGGTGTTCGCTGCTGCTGTTGCTGCCCACCCTTTGAGGGGGTCTATTGATTCCTAGAGGAACCCCCTGTTTGCACCTATCCACCCCGTGGACTAATACCTGTTGCAGGAGCACTGCCTATCTGTACTCCTGTGTGACCACCTAAAGCCATAACAAGATTCTCTTCCACTATATGAGCCTTCTCCAGAGCAACTTCCATAGTCTTTGGCTCAAAGACTCTGACTCCACCACTAATGCGGGCATTCAAACTCCTGATGAAGTGTTGAACCAACATAGACTCATCATCGCCAATACCTGCATATTGCTTGAGTTCATAGAATCTACGTTCATATTGCTCAATAGATAGAGTCAACTGACGTAAATCATGAAACTCGTCAGCCCGTCATTGCCTCTAGTGTTTCGATAGGAACCGTGCTCTAAAACTCTCCAAAAAAATCTCCCAAGACACTGACCCAATATCTAAGTGGAGCTTCTGCTCCTCCAGGTGCCACCAAGTAGAGGCGAATCCTCTCAAATGCATGCTAGCGCATCTCGCTCGAGTATTGCTACCGTATGGGTGAATGGCGAAACATCTACCCAAGTCCAATAGCTAGGTCTCTGCCTCTAAAGCACCTCTTGTACCATCAAAATTAGGAGGGCGTGCCCTCAATAAATCCTGCATGTATCCTACAGTAATAGCATCCTGATGCACAGTTTCATGTACTCTCCTTGGAGATCTATCACGCTCTCTAACTACCTCTTGCTCAACTTCCTGTCTAGGTCCAAGTCGAGCTAGGACCTCCTCTAATAAAGGGCGTATCTGTGAACCCTCTACTCCTGACTGTTCAGGATTCTGTCCCTCATTCCTCTAATCCAACTGCTCGGCTTAATCATTCTGATGAGGGCTCAGAGGGGGAGTAACCTGAGGGATTGGCCCTTGGCCTTCACCTCGACCTCTACCGCGACGTCTACCACGTCGCCTAGGCATGATCCTACACATAACAATCACGAGTCTCAGATACTATTCAACCAAGGCTAATAGATAGTGACACTATGTACTAGGTCAACCTAATGGGCTCGTGATTACCCAGAGCGTCCAGTATTAGTAACCTTGGCTCTGATACCAATTTGTAATGCCCCGTCTTGTAACCTAAGGAATGTTGCAATTGTCTATAAAAGTGAAATAACTTTTTTTTTAAAGTGTTAATATTAATTTAATTAATTGCATTCATTCACTAAGTTACGTGATGTTACACTACTTGAGATTCCATAGACGACTTTAGTATTTAGCATTTCATATATTTAATTAACATAAACTCTAAAAGTAAACATTGCACCACATTTGAATTCCATTCATGATAGTATAAATTATAAATATGATTCTTACATTGCATTTGAGATGACATTATAATACTCATTCTTCAGATGAGGTAGATCAAATAATAGATTACAATTACATATTACAAGTGTTCACCTCATAAACAATTGAGGGATGTTACAAATACAAGATTTCCAATGATACAATAAAGGAAGTACTCATTTATCCAAATATGAGCTCTCCATCCATGAAGCTCTTGTTGCCATGATCATAAACTAGGGACCCAACGGAGTAAGGTGCATGTTCCACCCAACCATGTGGTACCCATAGGTCCACCCCCCATGCTAGCAGATAGTAATAAGGTTACCTAGACATAACCTATTCACCCTAGACACAAGTACATAACTAACTGACGGTTACATTGCTTCCAGAATTAAGAAAATCAAATGTGCCAAGTACACAAGGTAAACTATTATTTTAGGTGGAGTGTCATCACAACGTTGCAAAGGTTACCCTGGTGTTTCTTCCTAGGTTCCGACCCCCAACTTGGGTTACCTTGGTAACCTCTTACGAAACCCGGCCCCATTTGCAAACTATTGCAGAATTGAATATCTTTTAAAGTAACAAGATATCGATTTTCCATTCCAGGTCTTCTCAACTTATACTCAAGACTGAACTAGCTCTTGAGTCTACAAGCGAGGCATAATAATCTTATTAAAGATTTTAATCTAATTACTGTTTTGTTTAGTTTTCACTGACTTACTAACTCTTTGTAAGTTACCCTAGCACCACTTTGTGTGTCGGCCCTCACACAGAGCCACTCCCCTAAATATAACAAAGGAATCTAAGTTTCCCTGACTAACATAGACAAGGTGTACATAAATACAACATAAAATTCTACACTTTTCATAATGAACATCAATATCTCTGTTCATTAAACCAGGTGTCTAAACACCATGAAAAACCATGTACACAACCTTAGTCAACACAAGGTTTGCATTTCAATAATAACAACACCCTTACTATACAGACTATTCTGGAAGACTTGTTCATCTAATACATTCCCAATTTGCTCAATAAATGAAAATACTATATAAGGTAAATCAGGAAAAATAAACATCTATTCGGATTTACTAAATCCAGTCAAACACTAATTTGAAGTATAAAATTAATCTTCTAGGATTTAGTTCAACTTTCATACGATACGAAAATCAAATCTATAATTTTCTCAATTTCATAATCACATAATATAATAAAATCTACATAAACTCAAAAATAACAGATTAATCTAAGTACAAATAACTTGTTATAATAAATTGATTTTTAAATATTTATATTTTAATATTCAATAAACTTATTTTAAAAAATCCATTATTAACATCAAATAAATATATATATATATATATTCGTATTAAAAAAAAATGAATTTAAATTTGATAATACGAAATTTAAAATTGAAGCAAATGAAATTTTTAAGTGAAGCAAGGGCTTGTATCCATATAGCCATGGGTAGTTTAGAATGTCTTTTTTTTTAACAGTCGCTGGCTCCCAATAAGGGCGCCGACCTATGTGGTGGGGTGGCCCTGAGGCTACTCCCACCGTCACCTCCCTTAGGGGCGGCAGCTGTGGGAACGGCCACAACCTTCACCCACAGTCACCTCCCTTAGGGGTGGCGACTGTGGGAACGACCGCTACCCACTCCATAAAATAAAATCTGAGGGTTTAATCCCTATGGACATTTGGATTTTGAATTTCATTTTTAAAAAAATAAATCACCCAATTTCGCCTGTACCGCGAATAACATGAATTTCAAAATAAAAGCTTCACAATTCAATTTATATATGAAAGCATATATATATATATATATATATATATATATATATATATATATATATATATATATATATATATATATATATATATATATATATATATATATATATACAAATTCAACAGGGTTCTCATATGGGAAATTTTTAGAAATTTCTACAGAGTTTTATTTTGGAATAAATTTTACACAGGGTTTCAATGGGGAAATTGGGGAAATTGTAAAATTTCAACAGGGTTTCAAAGGAAAATACGCACAACATTTCCAACCAAATTTTAATTTACCCCCAGAGGTTTCAAATTCATTTTCCCTTTTTAATTGCTTTCCCTTCACAAAATTTAACTCAAATATTTTCTACAGAGAAGGAAGTTTTTCAGAAACCAACAAATCCTTACAACAACAAAAAATACAGTAAACAATTTTTTTCCAAGAAGTACAGGGATTTTAATAAAATGAAATTTCTTTTCACAGACATTTTTTTTTAAAACAAAGAAATTAAAAACACAAGGGAAATACCTATTTTCCTGAAGCTTCAAAAACTTGTCTGGTGAAGAATAGCTTTGCCTGTAGCTTCCAAAGCCTTTCTCGAACACAAATTCCCAAATATGCCAATATCTCAACCAGAGGACTTCCAGAAATATCCAACAATACACAAAAGCAAAAACAATTTTTTTAACAGAGCACTAATTCATTTCCCGTGAAGAAAAGGGTAATCTTCTAATTTCCCCAAATCCCATATAACATCTGAGAAAATCCTCAACCAAAAAGGCAATTAATTCAACTGACACACATGTCGAGAAGAAACAAATATCTTTCAACAAGCTCACGACAATCATTCATTTCTTCCTTATCAAAATTGATTGCCTTTTTATAGAATTTAAAATTTCAATTTTCAAAATACAAATTTCCCACATAATAATTAATTTAAAATTAAATCTATTCACACAATTAAAACAATTTTAATTTAATTAATTAGTTAATTTAATTAAATAAATTTAATCCCAATAATTAAATTACGTAACCAAACAAACTAATTAATTAATTAAATAAAATGTAAAACCTTATTTTTCAACATTTAAAATTAATTTAAAACAACAGTAAATTAAAGTATAATAAACTATCATAAAATTGACAAAATTTTCCTTTCAAAGCAATTGATCCAATCAGGGACAAACAAGACCACCAAAGACACCAAACTAAAACTGACGATGTACTGTGAGTGGGTTAAAGACTAGACTAGGATAAACCATGTTACTACCTCTCAATCAACATTTCAGTTGAGTCTTGACACGCTCAGACTTGAGTAACCAGGTGGAGTCGGTGTCATGTACCTGCAATCCTGCAACCAAACAAATAACATGCATATATATATAATCCATTGTACAAACACACCGTGTGAAGAAAATCATGGAAATCACAGGGCACTCGCAAGCGAGTGATGTAACTCCGTTCTCCACACCAATACATGTCACATCAGACTGACAAATTAAATAACAATTAGTCCATCATAAACATATATATAGCAATAACATCTGAAGGAAACATCTACGCTATAACAAAGCATGTCAGAAATTAACTATCACCATACAATGTATCATCATATCACAAAGTGAATCCACTGTCGCTCAAAGTCAACGATCAAAATATCCAAACCAAAGTACCAAAGTCTAACAGTGTGAAAAAATGCAAACAGAAGCATAAGCATAAATGGAGGGGTACTACATTAAAGATATAAAGACCTTACTGTAAAAGGTGCATTTTTTAGGTTAAATCTACATATTACAATGCTCACTTTTTCCATGCCATCAACATATGCTTGTGCACTTGGGAGCTATCAGTGGTTTTAATGCTGCATCTGGAAGAGAGTTCTAAGAGGAGGTTGAAAACCTTACCAAGAGGATGGACCATTCCCACCTTGGGTTTGCTATTCGCTCAGAGGGTGGATAAAATGCCTCAATAGCATTTTTGGTTAGAGTAGATTCTTTTTTATTGTTAGTATTTTTGGTTTTTCAGTGATGTTTCAGTTTGGTGTTGTGTTTGTAGAATGGTGTTCCCATTTTTTGTTTCCAATCTTTGAGCATTAACAAAGTAATATTTTGGCGAGTGGGAGACTCAGTAGATTTGGTAGGTCTTCGTGATGAGTCTACAAGTGGTGTCCTCTTAACTTTATATGTTATCTTTCTATTGTATAAGTGTGATCCACTAAGGATGTCCATCCTTATAGTTGGGAAATGGACATATCTTGCTCAGACTATGCATGGAAATCATGTAGTGGACTTCAATATGGTTGTGCCAAGGATCCACTAGATGTACCAAGTGATAGGGATTGTTCATCATGGAGTATAGAGCCAAGAATTGGGCATCAAAAGGATGTGTATAGATGTTACCATGGATTGATTAGTACCAAGAGAATAGGATCAAGGTAATAAGCAGTAGGGTTGGGTGGTTGGCCAAATCCATATCTGCAACCTTTACAAGTGCTTTAATTTGTATATTTTTCCTTGCAATCAACTGATCAAACCCAAACTTCTTGTTGTACTTGTTTGTTCATGATATTGCCTTCATGCTTCAAACATGGTCTTTACTACCTCCACCCTTTCTTCCACAAGTCTTTACTTCTCTATTCTTAGGTAAGGATACCGATCTTTCTTCATTTGGCTCTAGTGATTGCCATTACTTTTGCACCCTTAACCACATCAATGATGTTGACATTCCCTATGCATGTTTTCTATTGGCATTTCAATTAGCACCTCTGGAGTGCTTATTGGAAATGGTCAGCTATTTCAAATGTTTGGTAACACTTCTTTGTTATTTAAAGAGGAGAAATCCCTCTCTGCTGATTTCAAATGTAAAAATTGAACTACCCTATCTTTTTACTCAATTGTAGGACACAAGGGTGCATAAACACAATGAGTCATAGCTAAGGATTTTCCCTGGTTTTTGCAAATTAGTAACTACGACTAACTAAATATTTTAAACTATCCTATTTCCCCAGAAAAAATAGAGCATGAGGGAATAGGAGTGGAATGATGGGGTTGGATTATTTGTTTCAACCATCTTTCTAGGATATGACTGAGGCTCTGAACTCTCATACATATACTGGAATAAGGTTTTATGCAAACAACTGCTCTCATAGTAAGATAGATCTTGTAATTTCCAAGGACGAGGAACCCCTATCTGTAGTGTAGGATGCAAGATGTTTCATTAAACAACATCAAACAGTAATTTTCCAATGACAAAGTATCCAAGGAGGAAGAACAAAACAACATGATGATCTAGCTAGAAAACTTACTAAGGAGGAGGAACCCCTATCTAAAGTGTAGGCTGCAAGATCTTTCATTAAACAACATCAAATGATAATTTTCCAATGAAAAAGTATCCAAGGAGGAAATTGAGACAACAAATTATTAAACACAATGCTGAAAGTACTCAAATATTTGGATCAAAGGCATGCACTTGCTTATTTTCTTATTCAAATTATTTCAACAAATTACAATAAATTGGAACATGCAAAGGCATGAAATCATGCATAATTTCTCATCAACCAATCAACTCTCATGCAAAAGTGAACCAATAAACACTTACAAACTTGAGGAAACAACGACACAACAATTTTGCATAGTAAGTAAAAGTTAACTTAACAATGAGCCCAAGGCTCTTATTTATAGAGCTCAAAGGAGTGGGTAACCCCAAAATCTCCTTGAGTCAACAAGATCAATTGCCAATTAATTGGAAAGATTTATTCCTAAAAAGAAGGAAATCTATCAGTTAACTGGAAGTCTACTTCAGTTAACTGGCACTAAACTACAAGAGAACTTTAATGTACATTAGGTTTCTCTAGGATAGACATCCATGATTTATGGGATAAGTCATCCAAGATTAGTGGAGTTTAAAAAAACATCCACAATCAATGGAAGTCAACAACAAACATTCCCCATAAATAGAGATAAGCATCCATGAATAAAGGGTGGAATTAGTTAACTTGGAATGAGTCATCATGTCAACTAACTACAAATCATTAATTTCTTTCTAGAGACTAGGACGTCCCAGCCTAGATTTCCTTTCACGTTTCACCACCTCTAGTCAACAGCTCCTTGATCCAAGTGTTGACTTCTTCCATTGACAGACAGTCAAAAAAAATCCACAATCAAGATTATGGGATAAGTCATCCAAGATTAGTGGAGTAAAAAAAAAACATCCACAATCAATGGAAGTCAACAACAAACATTCCCCATAAATAGAGATAAGCATCCATGAATAAAGGGTGGAATTAGTTAACTTGGAATGAGTCATCATGTCAACTAACTACAAATCATTAATTTCTTTCTAGAGACTAGGACGTCCCAGCCTAGATTTCCTTTCACATTTCACCACCTCTAGTCAATAGCTCCTTGATCCAAGTGTTGACTTATTCCATTGACAGACAGTCAATGATTTGTAGGATGACGATGTGGTGCTGCACCATCTCCTCGCCATCTGTGATTTTTCTCTTGGTAACTTTGGTGGCTCTGTTACTGAAGTGATAACCTCTTTGCAGTTGTGTCATCCATTGAATGGTGATGTCATTTATGCCTTCCAAGGCATCCGTCTTGACTACGGGCTTCACTTAATGTAGGTCGATGTCTATCATTTTTTAGGAAATCATGGTACAATATCATTTTGGTCTTGTATTGTGCCTGAAAGTACTACATCCTAGGTATGTGTAAGATCATGATGGGCCAAAAAGTGGCGATATGATTGGAATGTGTAGGCTATGTGGTTGATGACCCTTTTTTTAACCCAAAATTGATGAAATGAAAAGTGTTTTTAAAGGAGATTCTCAGTTTTCCACCAATATAAATTATGCTTTACTTTGAATTTAATAAATAATTATTATTCATTTCTATTTGAATTACGACTGATGTCCTGATTAATAGGCTAATTGAAAAAAATCTATAGCTTTCAAACAATATCACATTTTTTGAATCCAAAATGTGTCACATTCTATGCTTTGCATACTATAGGATTAAAAAATAAAAATCGAATTTCATGAAGTTTTGACCAAGTTAAGGTGGTCAGACATACGAGTTTTTATATTTTTTATAAGTTGTAATAGAAAATTCATAATTAATTATTTACTTGGAAAAAAATTACAAAAAAATATGCATCACATCGAGACATGAGTCCTCTACTTATATCTAAAATATTATAAAAATATATTATCATTTTATTGTGGTTAGGGTGGTTAGACAAACACCTACTTCTTATTTTTTCCTTGAAATTTAAGTACTACTACATTGAAATTTCAAATTTTCACCAAATAGATTTTATTTTTAAAATAAACCTAGTAGTTTAGAAACTACATTCAATTTGCTATAGATTCTATTCTTACATATTTTTGTAATAATATAGATAACTTATTCAAATTTTTATGTCAAGTTTCCTAACTTTGATTTTTCTATATTTTTCACCACTTAAGGGAATGTTTTCTCCATGATGATCCTACACATACCCTCCTAAAAAACTTAAAGAATGACTGTGCACACCACCTTGCTATGAAAACTCTAAAAATCCTTAAAAATCTTGCCGCTTGCCGAGAAGTTTTTTTTTTGGAAAAAAATTGGCACATGAGTTTTGTTCATGCTTCAAAGCTAAACATACCTAGTTCGTTGGAATTTTGATTTGATGAATTTTATAGAAAAATCCCTAAAAATAGGGGCAACAAATTTGTTGATTTTGAAAAATTTGAAGAGATGGGTTTCTTTGGAAAATTATGTTGATCATAGCTAGTTGATTAGATTTGTGATACCTTGTTGTTTACTATGACATGCAATATTTTTTTACAAAAGAGATGAAGAAGATGAGAGGAAGAATAGAAGTTATTGCTGCCCTCTCTAAAAAATATGTTTTGTTGGATTCAACCTCTGAAAAGATAAACTTTTTTTTCTACTGATCTTCAAAAAATCATGAAGAACGATCAAAAAACCTTCTTCAGATCTTGAAAAACATCCTTGGAGAGCTTATTGATGTTCAAACCCTCAACCTACAAAAGAAATAAGTGAAATGGTAGTCATAGGCTTGATCTCATAGAATCCAAGCTTGAATCCTTCAAATAAGGTTGACAACTCATGATTTGGCTTGATTTTGAGTTGTCATCACCAAATCCCATTGATTTTGGGGTCGTTTTAAACAAATTTCCTCCAAAATATCTTTGCCAAGTCAACAAATCTATCCTTGACCAAACTAGGTGTAATTTTTCAAGGTTGAGCTCTTTTTATCATTTCTCATATTTGAATGACCCATGTTTTCCCTTCGTTCTAGGTTGATCAGACGACCCTAAGTTGGTGTCGAAAGATTCACTATGAAGCTAGATCCATGCCGAAGAACTGTTCTTGGGAGGCGTCAAGCTGAAAAACTAAGTTTGGAGATCCAGAAGAAAGGGCGCCTTGCTCAAGGAGGGATGTTTTTTCCCATGCCTTAGTCAATTTTCAATGTTGCTCTTCAAACTCTCCATTCAGACCTCCTGTGTTATGATTTAAAACCCCCATTGAATGGTGAGTCAGACAATCAGGTTTGATGATTCATCAGGTGGCTAGCTCAGTCCTGCAAAGGATGACTGGTGTTTCAAATTCTAGAAGTTAGCTTAGGGTCCTTAGAAGTAAGGGCACCACTAGCCAGCAAGGGCGCTTTTTCCCTTTATGTCATTGATTTTCATGTTAAAATTGCCCCAGTTTGATCTTCATCATCAGGTGATTACTCTGTCGGATTCTTTTGTTTACAGTTTTGTTGTCGAGGTCGACCCAAACAGAGAAGGTCATCTCAGGGGTCCTTCAGACATTTGACATCATTTGAGTTCCCAAAGGAAAGGGCACCTTTCTCTAGAAAGGGCCCTTTTTCATGACATTTGATACATTTTTCCATGCTTCTCATTCAGTCATTGACTTAAGAATTTTCTACTTGATTTCCTCCTCAAGTCACCTGGCAAGTCTGATGAAAGTGTTATTGATTTGATCAAGAGGTTGACTGATAGTTGAACAAGTTCATTATTCACTGCAACTACTGACGAGGTCATCAAGTACCTTAAAAGGATGGGTGCCCCTGGCCAACAAGGGCACTTTTTCCTTGTATCTTACTGGTTTATCCTTCAATTGGCATGTTCATTTGATCAGTCATTGCAATCATTTGACTCATCTCACAAACTTGCTAATAGATTTGTTGTTGAGATGGACCGGAGTTGGAGAGATCTCACAAAGGTGACATTTCTCAACGGGTTACACCTTGACCACCCCATTCAAGGGCCCCTTTGCTTGACAAGGGTGATTTTTTCCATGTTGGACAATCATTTTTGATGATCTTCATAACTGCCTCTTTGCACTCTATTGACATTTGTCGGAAATCACTTTATTAGATGATCTTGTTGATTGTTATGTTGTCAAGCCAACATGAACATGAAGAGGATGACTGTCTCAAAGGAATCAGGTGATTGCATCTTCCCCCTAAGAATCAAGGGCGCCCCTCTCTAGAAAGGGCTCTTTTTCCTTGTGCCTGAATTCTCCCTTGGTAACATTTCTAGAGTTAGTCAAATTTTGACCTTTTTCAGTTTTAGAAATCTCCTTCATCAAAGATCACCTTTTTTGTCCTTTTCTGCAATGGTTTCTTCGTTGAAGCTTTTGAAGCTTAATTTTCAACACCTAGCATTGGCCAATCCTCCATTAATGGCTGTGAAGCTCTTAGTTTTTGTTTTGAAAAAAGAAAACATACCCACCAAAGTTAAACATGTATTTTGATGATTCTGACTTGACTAGTGCGATCGTGAAGTCTAATAACCCTATCAAAATCATTTTCATCATTTTCTAGGAAGGTCCTATTTTCAAGGAAATTTCCCTAAAAATAGGCATTTTCAAAATTTTAACCATGTGTTCTTGATAGAAACCCACAAAAACCCTATGTTCAGTTTGATCTTAAACAAACTTTTGATGACATTTTCACATTGTTTAGCTCAATTTAAGCAGAATTCCAAAAAAATATTTTGGGTACAACATTTTCCTCGAACAATTATAATAGTTTTGATTCCTTAGCCCACACAATCTACAATGAAATCCTATATTGCTTTGAATTGCAAGACAATCTCCCACAAAACATCCCACCAATTACACTTCTAGCATTAAATGATCGACACCCATTGATAATCATACACAATCCAACCACCACCTTTGCCACTAGTAGTCTCATGTTTATTATTATTTCTTTGATTTCTAAAAGATCCAGGAGAATCCCCTTAGTCATTTGATTGTTCAGTAGCTTTGTAGGCATTGTGGTTGGTGTCAAATTTTCCCCTTGTGCAATGAGCACTTGGGAACCCTTGGTTCTTAAATCACATGAGCAATGCTAATGGAATGCTTATAATTAGCCTCAATGTGACCTTTATGTCTTATAATCATAACACCAAAGGTCCTTGGCTTCTTTCTTGTTTCTTATTTTAGCTCTTTCATCAAATGATGCATTTATTTTCTCATAACTCACATACTACAATTCATAAATCATCATTGGACTCTAAATTATTATTGTCACTCCTCTTTCTCAAGTGTGTGGATGTTTTATTTTCACTCTCAATATCCATCACTTTTTTATATGCATCTTTGGACAAAGGTGGAACCACCCTCATCTTCCTTTGTAACAAATATACAATCCCATTAATGAATCATTGCTCTTTTAGATTGTCAATGGGTGTATTCTTAAAGAAGTCTTCTAGCTTAAGCTCAGATAATTTCATTTTTCCTTGTTGGGTGTTTTCTTTAAGTATTCTATTATAAGCTTACACAATTTCTCAAGTTTACATTATTATCCTTGAGAGGCTTGAATATTTTCATGCAAGAAAAGTTTTGGAACACTCAATAGTTGTTACCTCTTTGTCAATTGATTACACCACATGAAAATGTCTACCTAACATTTCTCCAAATAGAAAAAATTTCACCTAGTGATTGATCTTGTGGTGATCCAAAAAGAACATTACAATCTATAGGTGCCAATAAGCTTTAGAAACATAACCGAGATGTTTATTTATGGTCAGTTCTCTATGGGTGTCACTCCTTTCCTCTAAACCAATGTTACATTAGCCTTGAGCAATATTTGAGGAAGTTTGGAATATTGTTGGTAACTTATTTTATTTTTTCATTTAGTTAACGACTTTATTGGATATTATGCACCTAGGATAGGATGAGCTTGCTTAGGTGGGTTATCTACCAAGTAAGTTGTACTTACATCATGTGATATATAATTTCCTTGTTTCATGGAGTATACACACATGTGACTACATCTCCTATTATCTCACATTGGTTGTAAATTCATATCTCTTGGTGGTGTATCCTATATAAAGCCACTTGTAGCTCTCATATAAGCATCCAATCTAATCTAATCTATCAACATTGTATATTTGCATAGCTTAATAGAATGGAATTATTATCTTATTTTGGGCCTCCTTGTGCTTTCATTGAAGCTCCTTGATCTTGTGTGCCTATCTCCATAGTCAAATATTTCATGGTACCAAAGCATTTTGTACCAACTCTTACAAGGTATTAGAGCTTGTGGGATTGCTTCTTGTTAGCTTTTTTAGATATCTAAGTTGTAAATCTCGTATTTTCTTGAAATTTGGGAAATGCTCCTCTTTGTGGCTTTGTATTGTAGGTGTTTTTTGGGAAGTTTCTTGAAGAAAATATAGCTCACCATTTATTTTAAACATCCAAGAAAGTTAGTTTTTCTTTCGTTGCATCCAAGCAAACACAAAAGGATATATCTACAAGGGTTTGAACGAAGAGACTTTTTTGTTGGGAATCTACAAATCACTTGTCACTCGAAGCATTTTTAGGGAAAAATTTCCCCTACCATTGTGTCTAAAAGGCCTAAATATGTATAGATCGGCTTCCAAATCATTTAAATTGGGAAACATGGATCAAATCCATTAGGGAAAATTTCCCCCCTCCATTGTGTGTACTACACATACTATGCAATCAAATGCTAGTATCATTTGCAAGATCAATTGCAAAATATTCTGTTGGCATCACAATTTGTGCAAGCATTTGCACTTGATGGCATGGGTGAATCTACTAAGAAAGGTACACAACAAGAATATTCAAATTTTCTAAGGTATTTTTACTAAACACAACATGCTCTTGTTCATGGTCTACATAGGGTACCCATAGATCTAACTACAAGGTGCAACATGGTGTAGAACCCCACCTCTACCAACACCTTAGCAGCGACAACTACATAAATTTCCTATATTGCTTAAATATTTTATGTTTCCCATGGCCTTTAAACCACTATCAATCTAGCATATTTTTTCAAAGTGCATATTTTTCATGTGGTTTTCATTGGTGCAATCAGATTTATCCTATTTTGTCAAAAAAAATTACTTTCAACACCATGGCCTAATCTAGCATCTATAATGTACTAATATCAAGACCACTTCATTGATTTCTCAGGTGGAAAATGTAATCACACTAAGTATAAAGTGGCATCATCATAATTTGATAGAGGGTTCTCATGATTTGAGTGATTTTGGGTGAGTGTCATCTTTTGGTTTCATTTGTCTTTGTTGGTTGAGTTTCTTGATTGATATATTTTGTGACTAATTTGAAGAGACAATCATGGTTATTAAAAAAAATGTACTTTTTTATCATCTTGGAAAAAGGGAAATATAAGACTATAAGTCCTAGTGAGATGAACTCCTAAATCATTTTAGATGGCTTAATCTCTTGCCTTATCTCTAAGTAATTGTTTCCAAACCAAGTACTCTACATCAAAAAAATGTATGGAAAGACAAGATTTATCATATGCTATAATTAATTCTAATTTACGTCAACATTCACACCATGATGGCTATCATTCACATTAAATGCCCTCGTTCCCTTTGGATTAGAATATGGTAGATGTTTGATGACTCATGGATCCATTCCCAAAGGTTCCTATTGCAAATTGTCTTGTACCTATTGATGTTTTTTGACCATATGATCAAGATACAACTGATGTGCTTGCTAAAGGGGAAGAGCTTGAACATTGTGATGACATTGAGACTTATCTTGATGCTTACTCTCCTACATAAACTCTTGTTGATATTTTGGCTTCTGCATAGGATTCATCTTCTTTATCTTCAAGTTATCATCTTGAGGCTTAGGACTCTTGTATTTTAGCATAGTAGATACATCTAGTGGTCATGCTCAAACATATTTTGTGTACACATCATCAAGGGATGAACAATGTAGCCAAGTGACAAGCACTAAAATATCATCTCCATCTTAGCCTACTTCCAAGTTCAATGTTGGTTTTGATAGGGCTTACAATGATTCAATGGAGTTGGATCATATTCATCATCTACCAAAGACAACTTTAGGGGATGAATATTTGAAAAATCTTGCAATTTTGTTCTATAAGTCCCCTCTTGCAAATTTGGAAGACACTATTGAGGACATGCTTATCCTCTCGAATGAGAATTCCATCATAATTTTTGACTTGTAATCTTTGGATTTTGTTCTACATCTATTTCCACAAGGTTTTGGATTGTCATGTTCTTCAATCAGGCTTAGGACTCCTAATTTAATTGTACCTTTCAACACAAATGGAGAAATTTGAACAATTTCTAGAGACATAATACATAATGTGTTTCCTTCACTTTTGTTCCTTTCTAGAATGGGAAGATATCCTATATAAGCCCTCATGTTCGTTTCTTCCTAATGGGAGGAATGTTGTTTGGTGTTCATGGATCATCTTCAACATTCACAATTGAGCATTTATCATCGGTGTAAGAGACTAAACATTGAGAAAGGTCTATATGGTCTAGATATTCTTCTCTCTATTCTAGGGGGAGCTTTTCCTTGCATGGTTTTTTATATCATTCTCAATTATTTTGAGTGGGGTCACTTAACCCTACTCTCTTTATCCTCTCTTGGGGGTAGTTTTTTCCTATAATCTTTCTCATTCTCTTCTTTTCAAGGGGATCATAAAATAGCTAAAAAAAAATTAGGATCCAATTATCCATCTTTCCTACCCACCTAAACTATACTTATGGGGGTTGTCGGTGCATTATTTTATTTTGGCATTTAGTTAATTACTTTATTTTATTTTTGCATTTGTCCTTGTGCTTTCACTGAAGCTCATTGATCTTCAATTCCTATCTCCATAGCTGAATCATATAGATATGACTTACAATTTTACTATTTCCCATACCTTGGACATGAGAGAACTTACCCAATTAGAGGAAGGTACCAAGAAAAAAAGATTCTACATATATCCAATTTCCAAGCCCTTGAGACCTTAGGTCCTCAAACAAATAAATTTTATTCGACATCTCTTTATATTAGCCTTGAATTAATAAGATCCTCCACCTCAAACATTGATGCCTTGGGGGCTTTCAATTCACTTCATGTATAAACTAAGAAAATAAGATCAATAAAACTCAAGCAAGCCTTCATGATCCCTAAATTGGATTGAAGCATGCTAGACAATTGGGTTCATAATGGAGGTCACCTATTAGGACTTGACATGGGAGAATCATTTGTCACCTAATTGAAAAATACAAAATGCATACCAATTCACAAAATAGTTTAGAAAGTGTAAGGGGTGATCTATGCCAATTTTAATATCAGATTGAATGCATAGAAACTAATTCAAAAAATTCAAGACAAGACACAATGGATACCCTAGGAAAACCCTCCTCCTAAGGGAGAAAACCCCAACAACAAATCTCTTTCTTATATATAAAATAATGGCAACAATTCCTTTTAAAAAGGGGCCAATCTCAAGGCCAATCTACAACATCAATTCTAGATGCAACAATCTAACTTTCCTTCATATTGAATTCTGCTTCACAAATTTGCAATCTACAATGTAATGCTCTTGAATGATTTCAACTTGAATGAAGGAAAGAATTGAACTTGCTTGATGATCGAATGGAATGAAGTGAGCTTGCATATATACATGATGGTGGAGAGGTCACACCTCTTCATGTGAAAGGTTGGCCTTGATAAGAAATATAATTACAAATAACATAACTAAATATACAAGGAAAGTCAGCCTCTATAGAAAATCATGCCTCCAAGAATAATCATGCCTCTTAGCAATAAACAAGTATTAATCATTATTTAGCAAATCACGTGTCCATTCATGAAATTGTTCTTCACTAATTAAATAGCCAATTGGCTATAATTTAATTGTCCTCTTTATTCAATCTGTGTTGGAAGGATATGACTGACACTGTCATTAAATATTAACACTCCCTCTCAGCTAGGGAGGATACTTCCAGTTGCACAAGACATATCACCTTGTTGTGATTTCTACCACAATGGCTACACCCACATGTGAAAAGAGGGATATCACCTCATCATGATATCAGATATCACCTCGATGTGATATCAACCATAATGGCTACAACCAT
This sequence comes from Sequoia sempervirens, assembly GCA_007258455.2. Classification (NCBI taxonomy): domain Eukaryota; kingdom Viridiplantae; phylum Streptophyta; class Pinopsida; order Cupressales; family Cupressaceae; genus Sequoia; species Sequoia sempervirens. The sequence goes on along the minus strand of VDFB02193867.1, from coordinate 707,439,066 downwards.
GTATGGTATGTACAAGTGTGCATCACTTGTGTGATGTTGTCACCTCAACATGAATTTCACCATGGCTCTCCCAGAGGGTGAAACAAAAGTACAAGGAAATCATCACAAACTCTCCCACATGATGTTGTCATGGAACCATACACATGACATCCAACATGGCTCTCCCAAAGGGTGGAACAAGGGCTTTCACCTCAAATATCAAGGAGAAATGCATTAACAAGGGATTTCACCTCAAACTTCTCTCATAGAGAAGAACTCATTAAAGAGGATCACTGATACTCAGACTCCTCATTTAGGGTTGTATTCTCCACCATACCAAGCTTATCTCGAAAGTAATCAAACTTTATTTAGGAGAGAGGCTTGGTGAGAATGTCTATCATCTGCTCATCGATGTTGATATACCTCAATTGTATAGCTTTCCTCAATACCATATCTCTGATATAATGGTATTTGATCTCAACATGCTTGGTTCTATCATGAAAAATAGGATTGATAGAAATCTTCACACAACTCTGGTTATCACAATGAATGATAGTAGGCTCCATTGATTGTCCAAACAATCCTAGAAGGAGCTTACAAAGCCACACTGCTTCCCGAGTGCCACACAAGCTGCAATATACTCTACCTCTATTGTACTCAATGCTACAGATGACTACTTCCTACTACACCAGGAAATCATAACAAATCCAAAACTAAAGCAACACATAGAGGTACTCTTCTTATCAGTGACACATCGTACCCAACCATAATCAGTATAACCATGCAACTTCAAATTTGCATCTGAAGAATATCTCAACCCATATCCAATTGTGCCACATAAGTATCTCAAGATATGTTTCACTACAACAAGATGTATCTACCTTGGTTCACACATGAACTGACAGAGAGCACTTACTGCATAGCAGATATTTGGTCTAGTGTTGACTAGATACATCAATGATCCAATCAATTGCTTGTATAATGTGGGATCCACCAGATCTAAACTAGTTGCAGCCTCTTTCAACTTGTGCAAGTTGGTCTCCATAGGTGTAGACATAGATTTGCAATCCAACATGCCAAACCTCTTCAGAATATCAATAATGTAATTCCCTTGACTTAGAATCATCTCATCTAGTTTCTGCCAAACTTCTAAGCCAAGGAATTAATGCATGAGCCCAAGGTCGTTCATCTCAAACTTAGAAGCCAACTCCTTCTTACATTTGATAATTGGGTGTTCTTCACCAGTAAGAATCAAATCATCAACATACAAGACCAAAATCAATACTTCACCATCAATTACCTTGAAATACAAATTTGAGTCAGCATCATTTTTGGAGAAGCCCAAGCTTGACAAATAATGATCAATTATTTTGTACCATGCACAAGGAGCCTACTTAAGACCATGTACAAGTCCTTCTTCAGCCTGCAAACATGAGACTCTTTCCCATGTACCTCAAAACCTTTAGGTTGCTCAATATATACTTCTTCATCGATTACACCATTGAGAAAAGTTGTCTTTACATCCATCTGAAGAATCTTCCATCCTTTAGATACAATAATGGCAATGATAGTCCTGACAGAAGTATATCGAGCAACTGGATCAAATGTTTCTTCAGAATCAACTCCCTCTTTTTGTGAGAACCCTCTAGCCACAAATCTTTCCTTGTACTTCTCAATCCTCCCATCAACTGCGTGCTTGATCTTGAAGAGCCATTTTGAAGATACCATAGATTTTCCTTCGAGTCTATGAACAATGTCCTAAATATCATTCTTGATAATTGACTGATATTCCTCTGTCATAGCATCTTTCCAAACTTGTTGACTAGAATCTTTCTCAACACTAGAAGCCTCAGACTCAATAATTTGACTCATCAAGGCTACATAGTTGGAAAGCCTGTGTGGTCTCCTTCTCTAAAAGTTCCTCTTGGAGCTGCAAACCTCTATGCCTCCTACATTGTTTTCCTAGCCAAAAGAGGTCTCTTACGACCAATCACAATGTCTGTAGGCCCATCAATAGGCTCCAAGGGCTCAACTAGATCATCATCTTCTTTTGGTTCAGGAGCCTCCCTCTCATTCTCAGGAGCGTGGTCACTTCCATATCCTGTGAAGGCTCTTCATTATCAATCTCCATCTGAGTGCCCTTGGATTTTCTGAAAGCAACATCTTCCTCAAATGTGACATCTCTATTGATCTCGATCAACTTCTAGCTTGGGATGTACATTTTGTAAGCTTTAGTTGTCTCACTGTAACTAACAAATATCCCCTTATTTCCAGAAGGCTCCAACTTTGTTCTCTTTTCCTTTGGTATATGAACATATACTGGACATCCAAAATCCTTAAATGACTCACTTCTGGCTTCTTCCTAGTAAAGGCTTCTTTAGGAGTCATGTTCTCCAAGATTCGGTGAGGAATTTTGTTCTGAACATAGACTATTTTCCTAGATGCTTCTACCCAAAGGAATTTTGGAAGATCTTGGTCATGGATCATAGCTTTCACTTCTTCCACAATAGTCATGTTCTTTCGTTCAGCAACACCATTCTATTGGGGATTATAAGGGACACTGAACTCCCTCTTAATCCTAGCTTCAATGCAGAAATTTTAGAAGCTGTTAGAAGTGTACTCTCCTCCATTGTCAGATCTCAAGACTTTGATCTTCTTTCCAGATAGATTCTCTACATGAGCTTTGTATTCCTTGAACCTTTCAAATACTTCCTCAAATTCTTTAGATTTCAAGAAATAAATCTTGGTCTTTCTAGAGTAGTCATCAATAAAAAGAATGTAATAAAAGAAACCACTCGAAGAAACAATAGACATTGGACCACATAAATCAAAATGAATGATATCTAGAATATTTTTGGATCTACTTTCTCTACTATGAAATGGACCTTTTGTGTTCTTACCCAAAGCATAGCCCTTGGAAGTACCTTCGCGCTCCTGGTTGAACTTTGGAAGGCCTGAGACCATTTCTCCATGATAGGTATGGCTCAAAAGTGAAGGTGAGCCAATCTTCGATGCCAAAGATCACACAAGCTAGAAGAATCATGCACCAATGCCTGAAGTGGTTGAGTGCATAGCCTGTAGAGGCACTCATGTTGAACTCCAATCACACTAGCAGTCTTGATACTTGAATTCTTCATCCACACAAGAACTTTTCCATTTGAGAGTGCAACTTGATATCCCTTGTCTTCCAAGGCTGAAATGGAGACAAGGTTTCGCTTGATGCCTGGAACAAATAGCACATCATTCAATTGTAGGGTGATGCCAGAATCTAGGTGGAGAGTAGAGGTCCCAACTCCTCTCACTATGTAGCTTGCATCATCTCCAATAATAACTTTTTCACTAGAGTCTCTTTCCACCAAATTTGTTAGATGCTCCCAGAATCTGGTAATGTGACAAGATGCACCACTATCAATGAACCAAGTGTTGGTGTCGGTAGATACATTGCTTGATGATGTCAAATAGAATAAGTATTCACATGAATCCTTTTGTGAGGAGACATCATCAACATCTGCAATCGTGGCCTGCTACTTAGGCCTAGATGGACAATGCTTAGCAAAGTGACCATACTTGTCACACCTAAAGCATTGGACTTTGGAGAGGTCCCTCTTCTTCTTGAAAGCGGGAGCACCATCAACTTCATTATCCCTATTCCTTTTGAAGTATCATTTCTTCCCATTCTTTCCTTTCTTCTTCGATGATTAAGAGGCGAGAACATGAATGTCTTCATTTGTAGAGCTTTGGCCAATTCCTCTAACATCCAATCTAGACTCCTCTTGAATGCAATCCGCCCTCAATCAATCAAACTTGGGAAGCTTTGATCTTGCATTGATTCCTTGAATGTAGGACTCCCATGATGTAGGAAGACCATTAAGAGCAAGCATGGTCAAGTCTTTGTCATCTATCACATGACCAATTGTAGAGAGTTGATCTCTTAACTCTGAAATCCTCATGAAGTAAGCAATCACTGTTTCTCCTTTCGCCATCTTTACATGGTGTAGTTGTTGCTTTAGTGCAAGTGCTTGGCTGGTATTGTTGATTTCGTACATTTCTTCTAGGGTTTTGAACATGTCTCTTGCTGTCTTCAACTTGGAGACAATAGGAACGATATGATCCGTCATGGAATCAACTAGCATCTTCTTTGCCTTGATGTCTTTTTTCTTCCACTGAACTTTCTCTTCCTCATCCGTAGGCTCGAGAACTTTGCTCTCCACGAATTCAGCCAACTCATTTTCCTCCAAGGTGAACATGATTCTGCACCTCCATGAAGTGAAATTTGATGCTCCCTCAAGCCTATCCTCAATCTTCAAACCGTTCACCATCTTGACAAAGAGGTAGAATTAATCAACGATAAGGAAGAGGAAAGAGAGTATCGTTGTAATGCACAATCTGATCTAGATCTTTTTCAAACCCACTCTAATACCATGTTAATTTTAATATCAAATTGAATGCACAAAAATTAATTCAAAAAATTCAACACAAGACACAGCAGATATCCTGGGAAAACCCTCCTCCTGAGAGAGAAAAACCCAGCAACAAATCTCTTTCTTATATATAAAATAATGCCAACAATTCCTTTTACAAAGAGGCCAATCTCAAGGCCAATCTACAACATCAATTCTAGATGCAACAATCTAACTTTCCTTGATATCGAATTCTCCTTCATAAATTTGCAATTTGCAATGTAATGCTCTTGAATAATTTCGCACTTGAATGAAGGAAAGAATTGAACTTGCTTGATGTTCGAATGGAATGAAGTGAGCTTGTATATATACATGATGGTGGAGAGGTCGCACCGCTTCATGTGCAAGGTCGGCCTTCATAAGAAATATAATTACAAATAATATAATTCAATATACAAGGAAAATCGGCCTCTATAGAAAACGCGCCTCCAAGAATAACCGTGCCTCTTAACAATAAACAAGTATTAATTATTATTTAGCAAATGACGTGGCCATTCATGCAATCGTTCTTCACCAATTAAATAGCCAATTGACTATAATTTAATTGTCCTCTTTATTCGATCTGGGCTGGAAGGATACGACTAACGCTGCCATTAAACATTAACAATCTGAAACATCCCCAAAGGCTTCAATTCAGTTTGATAATGTTAGAAGTACTTTGAAAAGCAAGAATGGTTCAATTTGCCACTTACATAGGTGGCAAACTCAACATTTGCCTCAATGAACACAAGTTTGCTGCAGCAAACTAGACATTCACCCTGATGAACTCGTCAAAAGCAGGAAACTATATTCTATTAAAGTGGCAAACTCGGTCTGATATAGAACAGAGGCTGAAATTTGAAAAGTTTTCAAAGTTGAAGCAGTTCAATTGAATGTCTTTTGGCTTTCCAATGGCCATGGGAAGCAGAGAGGGATCTATATGAAGATGTTTTGCGCATGAACAAGTGTTGGCTCTTTAAACAAACATCTGGTTGATAGGATTTTCTCATAGTTGGAGGCAGAGTAGGTGTGAGGACTACATGGACGTGTTTGTATATTCCAATGTACCTTGTAAGGTGATGTAACATTATTGTAAACCTCAGATGTAGTGGCATTTTAAGCCCTTGCCAAGGCAAGGAAGATGTTGGGGAGGGCATAGCTATTCAACTTTAAGAGTATATGGACAAGATCTGGTGGGAGGGCATTTTAAGCTTTGGTTGCATAGGCACACATGAGTCTCACGTGAAAAGCCTCCAGCTTCTCTAACTCAATGACTATTCAGACAGGAGCAGATCCAATCATTAACAGATAAACAAGTCAGTTTACTCCCAACGTTTCTCATGAATTTACAAAATTTGAACAATATATATTATGTGAAGTGCAAATGTCCTCCTGTTCTTTCAAAGCAGTCTCATATGCCCAATGGGTGCACTGATTAAGCTGGAACCCATAAGTCTTGTAAATCTTGGTGAAATCATGAGGTCATAGGATAATGATTATGGGCTAATCCAGCATGCCCATGTTTTCAAATATTAAGAACTCTGGCCAAGCTTAACATCACACCATCTTAAAACACAGAATATAACGTCACCCAACACTCACTAGACGTCACCCAACACTCACTAGAGGGCCAGATATTCAAATTCAATAGTATACTGCAACTTTAAAAAAAAAAGGAAAACCTTAACAAACATTTAAACTCAAAAAAAATCCTGTGCAAATCCACTTAAATGTTTTTAGGATTTCAATTTATTGTCTGTGACAAAGAAACAAATTCCTTAGATTTTATACCCTCTCCCAAACAATCTCAATTCCAAAATTCAGAATTAACATTCGTCCCATAATTTATGTGAAATAAGTACCTATGAACCTGAAATATAACCTTTTGGTGTTCTGTGTAACACCACGGCTCGCCTTCACAAGCCTCTATCTCTTATCATTCTACATTCCATACCAAAATTCCCAGAAAAAAACAAAATAAATAGGGCTAATCATGGAAACCTCTCTCTGATCATATCAAAAAAGAAAAAATCTGCAACCAAGAAAATCAAACCCAATGTTTAACTAAAAATTTGAAAGATGAGAGTTAAAGCGGGTATTTCAAAATGGTGTCCGTTAGGGGCTCTCACTATGCATGTGTCCGCTAATCTCAACAGTTAGGCTGAAAACCCATCGCCGGTGGTTTCTCAAAAACATTTTGAGGTTTTGTTAGAAGGCCCTTAAACCCTTTCGATTTTGATTTTGTAAGGGAACAAAAACCCTTTTCACGTAAATCTGGGCTAATCAAAATAATGCAAACATTAATCACAAAATTAATTTAGATTTGAATTTAGAAGTTGGAAATTGATAATTAAATAAACAACAAATTTATTGAACTTTCATATTAATGAAGGAATATAAATGTTGAAAGTGTGTCGAATTAGTTTTCTAGTGATGCACAATATTGTGAAATCTTTTGTGAATTGATCTTGAGTGGTTCAATGTCAATTATCAACAAAACAAAAGAAATCTCTAAGGCATAAATCTAATCTAGGAGATGGCCCATGTGACATAGTTTGTTGTAATCTCTACTATCTAGATGTATCAAAGACTAGTGGTATTTAAAAATAAATAAGAGACGTTGTTGGATCACAAGAAGGCATCTCGAATTAGTTTTCTAGTGTGCAAAAATTAATTGTTTTAAGGTGCACAATATTTTTCAATCTTTTGTGCATTGATCCAGAGTAGCTCAATGTCAATTATCAAAAACACAAAAACAATTTGTAAGGCACATATCTACTCTAGTAGATGACAAACTCATGCGACATAGTTTGTTGTAATCTTTGCTATCTAGATGTGCCAAGGACTATTGGTATTTAAAAATACATAAGGGAAGTTGTTGGATCACAAGTGTCATGTTCTCTTACATCAAGACCTTCAATAGACCAATTTCACGACCTTGGACAAATGTTGGAAACAATAAGTAAGCATGAAATGCATGATATGTTGATTATGATGTAAATATATTTATTTTATAATTAGGAGGTATTTTCACAGTGTGTCAAATTGTGATATTGCTATCAGGATTCAACAGTGTAGTTTACCGACTCAAACTCATTGACCCATGTTTCATGAGTATTGGTTCACAAGAACCCATCTATCATGAAAGTGAATGGTCCACTTAACACTCATTGCATCTAGGTGATGCTCACACCCATCTCTCATGATAGTGAATGGTCCACTTAGCACTCATTACATCTAGGTGATGCTCACAAAGGTGAAGCACTGGGCCTTCCCAAGTGGTCACCCATCCCAATACTACTCGAGCTCAAGCACGCTTAACCATGGATTTTTCCCCAAGGTTGAGCCCACTTAGCTTGAAACCCCATTTGCAAAACCTTTAGCAAGTGTTGTGCCTAATGAACCATTTATTATAGAGCCCATTTAGCTCATCAATTGATAAGTACCTAGGAGGTATTTTCACAGCGTGTCAAATTGTGATATTGTTATCAAGATTCAATAGTGTAGTTTAATGAGTCAAACCCATTGACCCGTGTTTCATGAGTATTGGTTCACAAAAACCCATCTCTCATGATAGTGTTCAAATGGTCCACTTAGCGCTCATTACATCTAGGTGATACTCACATAGGTGAAGCACTTGGCCTTCCCGAGAAGTCACCCATCCCAGTACTACTCCAACTCAAGTGCACTTAACCATGGTGTTTTCCCCAAGGTTAAGCCTACTTAGCTTGTAACCCCGTTTGCAAAACTTTGAGCAAGTGTTGTGCCTTATGAACCATTCATTATAAAGCCCCTTTAGCTCATCAATTGATAAGTAGGAGGTATTTTCACGTGTCAAATTGTGATATTGCTATCATGATTCAACAATGTAGTTTAATGAGTCAAACTCATTGACCCATGTTTCTTGTGAACCAATACTCGTGAAACATGGGTCAATGAGTTTGATTGTTAAACTATACTATTGAATCCTAATAGCAATATCACAATTTGACATGCTATGAAAACACCTCCTACTTATCAATTGATGAGCTAAAGGTGCTCTATAATGAATGGTTCATAAGGCACAACACTTGTTGAAGGTTTTACAAATGGGGTTGCAAGCTAAGTGAGCTTAATCTTGGGGAAAAATCCATGGTTAAGCGCACTTGAGTTGGAGTAGTATTGGGATGGGTGACCTCCCCAAAAGGCTTAGTGTTTCACCTCTATGAGCATCACCTAGATTCAATGAGTGCTAAGTGGACCATTCACTATCATGAGAGATGGGTTCTCATGAACTAGTACTCATGAAACATGGATCAATGATTTTGACTTGTTAAACTACATTGTTGAATCCTAACAGCAATATCACAATTTGACACGCTATGAAAATACCTCCTACTTATCAATTGATGTGCTAAAGGGGTTCTATAATGAATGGTTCATAAGGCACAACACTTGTTGAAGGTTTTTCAAATGGGGTTGCAAGCTAAGTGGGCTTAACCTTGGGGAGAACTCCATGGTTAAGCATGCTTGAGCTAGAGTAATACTGGGATGCGTGACCTCATGGGAAGGCCTAGTACTTCACCTCAGTGAGTATCACCTAGATGTAATGAGTGCTAAGTGGACCATTCACTATCATGAGAGATGGGTTCTTGTGAACCACTACTCATGAAACATGGGTTAATGAGTTTGACTCGTTAAACTACAACGTTGAATCTTGATTGCAATATTTTTGTTTTAGTTCTCTAAAGTGAAGTGTTCCTAGAATGAATGTTCTTTGTAATATAGATAATCCTTGTTAGTCTCTTCTTATTCTTTGATGATGTAAAAATGCACAAATGGAATGTTTTTATATACCAATACATAAGAAATAGTTGCACAAACGTGTACAAGTCAACTCCCAACAACCAATAGGAAAAGGGGCTCAATAATTTTGAACTTGAAAGATTAAATTTTAACACGTTAATCTTGATTGAATTCAGAATGAATTTTAGCACATCAATCTTGACTAACTTGAGACCGAATTTTATTAGTTCACATCATTTAAATTTCAAAATATAAATATCATTTTTAGGAAGTGCAAATTCAAAAATTATAATTGTGTTAGTCATTCCTTTATAAAAAGTGTGACACAATTTTCTAAACTTTTACTTTCCAATCATAGATGACTATGAGAATCCATGATGTGAAAGCAAGGGTCAACCCAAAGGTGCAACGCTCATAATAATAAGCACTAAAGGCCCAAAAATCTAATTGAAGTAAGTGAATTATATCAAAAATGACATAATATTATATTTATATTAGACTATTAATCCTATATCAAGCTTAGAAAGTGTGTAAAATAAAGAACTCAAAGCTAATCCAAGGGTTGTTAGGGTGGTTGATAGATAGGAAGGATGAATAAGCACCAAGCCTTAAAAGAAAATATAGATTATTGAAGCAAAAATAACATCAAAAAAGAGAAAATTTAAAAGTGAAGTGAATTTTTAAAAAGAAAATATCTAAAACATCTAATGTTAGTTTAGAAACCGTAGAGTGAAGATAGGTTGTGTGTATGATCAAATGGGTTTACCAAAAATGTGGAGGAAAGTAAATTTTTATAGGATTTAATAATATAATAATTTATGCATACACATAAGCACAATTTATCTAAACTAATAATAATGATCTTCTTATTGATAAGTTGGTAAATTACACCAGTAAAAAATATAAATAAATACATAATTATACTAGCTCGATAAGTAATGAATGTCAAGAAGATAGCATTCTAGGTCTCGCATTATTGTCAAACCTTGCAAAATAATGTCTCTTTATCAATATAACTACTTAGAATCTTATGTTGGATCTTTGTCCTATTAAGGGACAAATTCATAGCCTTGGGGGCTTGTTTGTGATGATAGGTATATCCTTATGTTGTGGGTTTGTCTATGTGATTTGTAAATCTGTACTATATAATTTTACCAAATATTTCTCCCATTTCTCTTGATGAAGCCCAATATATTGTTATTAAAAATTCCTTGCTAGGGTTTCTATATGACCTAACTACGAGACTGTGCTATAATTTGATGAAGCCCTTGAAAATTGAATAATATCAAAACAACAAGATAGCACCTAGCATACATAATCTTTACTCTCTTAATTGCACTATATTGACGAGTGTTACTATTCAAAATTAATTAGAAAATTAATCTTTCAAATTCTCACATATTCTAGTATTTGAGAGAGATGATTAAAATGAATGCAATGAATTTCTACATATACTAGCACATAACATTAGATTGTGCCAAAAATTGGTCTAGTCGGCCAAATTTGAAATTTGAATTAAAAATTTATAAAAGACATGCTCACAACAATGAGATTTAATATATATTTGTAGACTTGTCCTAAAATGGAATAACACCTAGATCCAAGTGGTAAATTACTAAATGGAGGTGGGTGCATAGATGATGTGATAAACAACTTGCTAAGATGATTGTATAAGATTGGGTATATTAATTAGGGTAAGGATAAATGTTTATGTCTATGTATATGTGGATTAAGAAGCTACAAAAATGAGCCCAACTTTGCACAATATCATGCCATTAGCCAGTATGTATATTAAGACATCACCTCAAAATAATAATAATAATAATAAATAGCATGGTTTTACAATTCACAAAATGATATCAATTAGTAGTGACTAATATAGAGTTTAAAAACAGAACTGTGATACAATTTACAAAATGATATAATTAATAATGACATATGTAGAGCTGAGAAACAGGGCGTTGGCTCCAATTAAGAATTAAAACACAATTTTTTGATTGACTACATGTTTTACAAAAGTACAATTCCATGTAATATGATTATGGCCAAATCGCCTGGTTTAACCATGTCAAGGGATTGAGAAAATTAAAATATAACTTAATCCAAAAGTAGAAAATGCTATGATAATACAAAACTTTAGTGAGTTAACCTCGATGTGCGGATCCTTGAATGGTCGACTGCAGCATGGTGCACTCTATTAAATTATAAATATGTTGGACATTTCTTATATATCTTCATTTTGCAACTACTTTGTCAAACATGTCCTCACATGTCATTCCATAGTGGTGATCCACAATGCTAGAAATCTAGTCCCCTGCTTCTTAATCCACTCTAACCTATTTGTGGGCAAGCAATACTTAACACATATGGATACTGTCAAGTATTTTTTAGTTAGAATTACAACATGGTACCTCATAGATGTCTATTTCTGGTGGACCGTTTATATTTAGCTGAATTTGTTTGATCAAATAATGACTATCATTGTGATTAATTTGATTTCTTAGCTACAAATATAAAAAAATTTAGTGACCAGTGGTAATGGTGCGATATGTCCTCCGATACCATGAATTTGGGGGGAGACTAGACCTCGTGACCTTTTTCCTACAACAAGATGCTTTAGCCAATCAAACTGGACCCTCCAACCAACTATAAATATAACTAATTAGAATGTTTTAAAAACAATTTCTCGAGAATCTGAAAGATTTGAATACATTTTTTTTTGAGGTTTTGCCTCTGTTAGCTCGTATGAACTAGAATTTTGGAGTTAATATGTTCGTCAACAGCTATTTCAGCATTAGTAATGGAATGAAGATAGATCCTCCACTGAGCTTCCCCATTATCCTTGTGATTTCCACCATCACTTGATTTATTTGAATCATTTTCTTGGAGATCTCTTTCTGTTCAGTTCACTTTCGTTCTATGAAATCATCTTCTGAGATTGATTCATGCCAATATGTGCCTTCAAAAACTATTATGGTGGAGACTAGAAGACATTGAAAAATGTCTCAATCATTGTCGTCTTCATTCTCTAGACTGTTTTAACCATATGGGAGGTAGACATGATAGAGTCCAACTATGAAGGCATCTCTTTTTTAGCTGTTGATGACTGCGAAACCAATTTTGGAGGAAACAGAAGAGGCAAAGTTCTTACCAAACTTGACATGGTCTCTTGGGCAATTAAAGCTTGGTGTATCTTTCTTTGGAAGAACAACTATTAGATGTAGCTTGTGGCCACCAACACACAACATTAAATATATTTAGAAAAAACAATTGAATCATGCTCCAGAATTCTAATGATTATCATGCTATTTTTGTATGTTTCCATAATTTACAGTGAAGTGGGAAGAGCAATAGTTATATTGGATATTGAAGTTCTTTGGACGCGATAGATTATTTATGTTTTACCAAAATGTGAAGGCCAGATTTAGCTAAAAATATTAGCAAGAGTGAAATTGAATGGGTATTCTATAGCTCATTCTGTTCACTATTAAATTCTATTTTTTCTTTAAAAAAAAAGATAGTAGATCCCAAGGGAACCATATATATTAAATGAGAAACAAGCTCAATTGACCATACCTATGAATTTTCTTCAATTTCTACTGAGGTGAATATAATTGTTGTTTGTAGAAGCAAATTGAGCATATCTTGTTGGGATTCACACTGGATTCTAATGAACTACATATAAAGAAAAAAAATTAATCTTTAACCTACAAATGAATGAAGAATAAGTTTAACGAGAACAAAATAAGCCAAATTAGGTATCTATATCATAATTTTATATATCTATTGTAAATCTAAAAAAGAAATGCATCACTTCATAAATAACTGTGTGACTCTCGAAACTTCTCAACAACATCTCTTTGTAGTATAGTCCAACCATCTCAACTTAAAAAAATTAAAATACACTAATATCTGTCAACTTTTGAATCATGTATTTTACTTCTTTTGAAAATGCAGACCAATCTAAAACATACTTGGAACTATACAAAGGTGTATGAGCTTTGCTAGGGTTTTGTGGTGTTTGAGGTCATCCTTGGCCCCTCTTGCATCATACTATGCTTACAACGTAGGAAATACCTATTTTCTTGTGTGTACAACCGCATTTAGTGCAGTTTTAATGTTTTAATATGCCTTCAACCGGCTCTAACCCAGCAGTTCATGTTGGTGTTGGTGGTTTGACGACTTTTCTCAATGGCTCCTCTAAACAAGCGGCCCCGAAATTTTTTTATGAAAGTTTTTCACAAGGTAAGCTTTTTGACTCCCCCACTGATGTGGTTTTACCTTTACCAGATTTTTATTCTACTTGTCACTGGATTGAGAGTCACACCCTTGTTGGGTATTTTGTTAGGAGGACTCCCCTTGAAAGTGTGCTTAAGGAATGGGTCAACAAGGCCTGGGTCCCTCATGGGGTCTGCCTTGACATGATCCAAAACTTGACCAAGGGTTTTTTCTTGTTTCACTTTTCAGAGGTTAATCACGTCTAGGCTATCTTAGCCCACGGTCCTTGGTATGTTCGGTCCTCTTTGTTGGTTTTCCAAGCATGGACCCATGATTTTGTTGTCTTAGATGAGACTAAATTACGGGTCCCAATTTGGATTGAATCTCTTGGTCTCCCTTTTCCTTGTGTGACATTTTTGAATCATATTGTGTCCTCGCTGGGGAGGGTTATCTGCATTGAGCTAGATAGGTTATTTCATTCCTATCCCCAGAAAAGGGTTTGTTTGGAAGTGGACCTTTCCCATGATTTGAAAAACTCTGTTGATATCCAAATAGAAGCTCTTTGGCATACCTAGAAGGTCAACTATTTCAATTTTCCCAACACATGTTATCAGTGTCAATCCGCAGACCACAAGATCATGCACCGACCTTTGGCAGTGCCTCATACACCCTCTCTACCATGAGAAGTTGAGCAACCTCGTCAGGTGGATTCTTCTTCTGGCAACAAGATGCAAAATGGACTATGGTTACAAACCACAAGAACAAGTCTGTTGGTTTTGGGTTGGCTTCTAAAGCCATCGAACTGGTGAAATTTGTTTCAAACCCTTTTGTAAAGGGGACAAAAGCTTTTGTTAAGGCTGATAGTGCACGCCTCTACAACCTTGGCTAAAGACCACGCATTATCCTGTTGCTATTATGATGGCACAACCAAATGTTTATGCTCCCATGTCAGGAGCCCAAAGGCGGTCTCGTAGCCCTTCTGCTCCCAAGGAAGAAGGGGAATATATTCAAGAAAAGTGGAGAATTTCCTCTCCTATCTAGATTGGCTCAATCCCACCAAAATTTTTGCAAAATCGTTTCTCTTCCCTGAAGGAGGAGGAACCAGATTCTGATGATATGGACACTTTTCATCCATGAATTTCCTTTCATGGAATGTTCGGGGTCTGAAAAAACTCTCCAGAAAGTATTATGTTGGGGATACCTTGTGTAATTTTTCTAGTATTGAAGTGCTCTGTTTCCAAGAAGTTAAATTTTTTGGTTATTTGTTTGCTTTGACTTGTTGCTCTATTTTTTCAGCCAATACTATGTTTTGCAGTGCTCATGAACCTAGGCATGGTGGAGTTATCACTCTTTTGTATCCATGGTGGCACTCTTGTATGGTACCATGGGTTTGACCCCACTCATCATCTCATCTAGATTTTTCTTAACATTGATAATCATTCTTTCGGGATTATTAATGTTTATGCTTCAAATGATGTTGCGGAATGCTCCTTGATTTGGTGATGGATTGTTGAATCATTGCCAGTTGTTACCTATCTTTTATGTGCGGATTTCAATATGGTTGAGATGGCATATGACAAAGATGGCACCTTTCCATTCAGATGAGCAACTGGTGAAAGAGGGGTGGTTTTTCATGCGCAATAATTTGGGGCTTTTTGATCCTAATATCTATCGTCACCATTCTCATTCTCTCTAGCTCACCTAGTGTAATTACAAGGTTGGTTCTGATAGAATTTTTAATCACCTCGATCGTGCCATAATCTCGGCTCAATATTTTTTTCTCTTTTGAAAGATCTTCCCTTCTAGTTAAGCCTTTAGTGGATGTGACTTTGTCAGACCACTTCCCCATTTCTTTTCACATTGAATGGGAGATTCGACAGACTCGCACGTGTAATACTCAATTCTTTCTCAATATTTCTTTACTTTGCCACAAGCCTACCCTAGCCCACATTCGTAGAGTTTGGAATTTGGAGTGCAGGCCAGCTCACCATACAGGCTGGATCACTTGGTAGAATGATGCTATCACTCGCATGACTAGATTTTTGCACATTTATGGGCATCAACTAGCCATTTTTTGTTGGTGGTCTTATGAGGTTACCACTGTTGACCTTCGCTTAGCTATTGAGGCTTTAGTGGCCAACCAATTTTCCCCATCATTACAAGTTAGGGTGGAAGAGTTAAGGCACAAAAAGAAAATTATGGATAGTTATGTTGCCAGAGGTGCACAAATCAAGGCACATCTTCACTAGCTTAAAGTTGGTGATTGTGCCTCCAAAGAGTTTTTTCTAGCCTTGCATGTCAGACACTCTTCCCCAGGTATTAAAAAAAATAAAGATGGCGTTTAGGTGCTTTTTGAGTTGCTTGAAATTCTCCAGCCTCTTTTGCATCATTATGAGAAAGTGTTCACTACTCAAGAGCCCATACCAGAGTGACAACAAGCCCTCTAGGATTGCCTCACTGTCGTGCCACATAGGATTTCTTCAACCCAGAAAAACTACTGTGATCAATTTCTAACAATTGATGATCTAAAAGAAGTTGTCCACTCCATGGCTGATGATAAATCCCTGGGGATTGATGGGTTCCCTTGTGAATTTTACAAGGCCCTCTAGGATTGCATTGGCCAAGACTTACATCATGTTTATTTAGAAGCATTCCATGCTAATTCTCTAGGGGAATTAATCAACAAAGGAAATATTAAATTCATACCTAAGTTTGGTGATCTTGAAGACATCTGTAACTGGAAGCCTATCATGCTTCTCAATGTCTCCTACAAAATTATTTCCAAAGCCCTAGCCTTAAAGATACACCATCTTTTACCTCAGATTGTGTGCCTAGAGCAAACTAGATTCATCAAATCCAAGTTTATTTTAGACAATATTATTTCTATTTGGGAAGGAATGGAATGGGCCCAATGTTCAAATCAAAAAGCCATGTTTATCAAGATTAATTTTGCAAAATCCTATGATTGCATTGAGTGGTCGTTTATTCTTGCTATGCTGCAAGCTTTGGGTTTTGGGCCCAACTTTATCCTGTCTATTTGAATGCTCTTTGCAGATGATTTTGCTTGTATCACCATTAATGGCAACCATTCCTCTACCTTTGGCCTCTTTCGTTTCATTCAGCAGGGTTGCCCACTTGCCCCGTTTTTGTATGTGCTTGCTGCTAAAGGCTTTGGCTATCCCCTGGCTAGTACGGTTTCCCAGCAGCATGTCAAGGGAATCTTGTTGCCAAAATATCAAGCTCAACTTGTCAATGGCCATTTTGTTGATGAATCTTTCCTCACTCTCTTGGAGGAAGAGGAGAACATTCAAGCAGCACTTGACTACCTTAATACTTTTTTGTCTCACCTTTGGTTCTGCCATTTAGTGGCACAAAAATATTTGTTATAGACAGTCAATCTTGCCTTGCCCTTCTTGGCTTCAGTAGTATGGTTGAAAGTGGAGAAATTTTTCAGTTCCTCGGTACTCCTTTTTCTTTTTAGTTATCCCCGACTGAGCTATGGCAAGCTATGCTTTCTCGGGTTGAGCAGAAGTTGGCTTACTGGAATACTAAGCCCTTGTCTTTGGCAGGGAAATTCCAAGTCCACTCAAAAGTTTTGGCTGCCACCCATGTTTATTATTCCTCCTGTTGGGCCCCATCCAAAGCTACCTATAGCAACTCAAGAAGCTACTCCAAGATTTTCTTTGGGCCTCTTCTGAAACCCATAGAGAGTTTCATTGTGTTGCTTGGAAATTCTATTGTCCCCCAAGAAAATCTAGAGGTTTGGGGTTTCTCTCTACTCAGAGGAAAGGGACTACCTTATGTGTTAAATGGATCATCTATTCCCTTATTCGGGATGAGGCTTGGAAAATTCTTCCCTGCCAATATATTTAGTCAGGATTTCCTTTCCACAGACCTTCCTGGAAGGGGATTGGTTTTCAAGCCCTTCTGGTCATGAAAGAACTAGTCCAAATTTTTGGGACTTTTGTTGCCAAAAGAATCCGGTGTACCTTGGAGGTTGTTAAACCTTAGCTCTGGTGGGTTGGCTTTGGTTTTCATGATGGGCTATCACTTAACCAATAGAATGTTTGGTGGTTGCCTCTTTTTGCTTGCAATGATTAGCGATTGGCTAAAGCGCCTTGGCTTAAAGCTCTCAGATTTCACAAGAAGGGTATTCAAACCCTACAATAGTTTTTCCTTAGACCCACCATGCGTATTATGCAATGAGACAAGTTTTGTGCCCTATACAGGCTTCAAAACCAAGACTACTGCTTTTGATGGTCTGGTGAATGCTATTCTAGATGATATGCATCATAAAATTTGTATTCACGAGTCCAAACCTTGGTGGAAGGACTGGAAGTGGTACCCAAATACTTCTTTAGGAACTACAAGCCTAGACTTGGTTACAGGTGGCTTTCACCCCATTTTCCTATGATCTAGAGTTTGAACTAGAGGTGGCTTCTCCAATCTCCTACTCTGATTTGGCATAAAAGATTTGTTGCCACTTGGTCTGCAAGTGTTGAGCTGAGGCTTGCCCATTTTTCTTGGTGTATTCTTTTCCAAGGCTTTCCTGTGGGCTCTTGACTTATCCACTTGGGGGTACATGACCCTCATTTCCCTTTTTGTGGACAAGCTGAGACATTTAAGTATTTTTTCTATTTTTTCCACAGAGCTCAATAGTATTGGACTTGGATTCATGAATTCTTTCGACCTTCCAGGCTAGAGTCATGCTCCTAGCATATGCTCTGCTGGGTGACTTGCCTAGACTTCTGACTAAGTATACCCAGCTTTGGCACACTTTCAGGGTGGAAATCCTCTTCAATATCTGGAAAGACAGAAATGCCTACATATTTTCTCATTCTCAATTGGATAGTCATGTTTCTTTGTATGCAAAAGCAATAATATGTTCTAATCTGTTATTACAGATTTAGGTGCAAGAAAAAAAAGTGGCTCTTGAAGTTACTCACCTGTAAGTGCTCTTGGATGAATGGGGAAATGCCCCGTCTACTGTTTCTCGGGTACCTTCCTCGCCCTCTTCGTCCCATGGTCAATCGCCTTCTTGGGGCCAGCAATGGAGTGATTTTGTGTTTCCCCACTCTCAGCCTCCTCTTTTGTGGGATTCTAGCTCATCTCGATTGACCTGTTCTCATCTGTCGTAGGCTGGCTAGGGGTGGCCCTCTCGCGGTGCTTCAGGGAGTGGTGGTGGAAATTTTGGGTGGCCCTCTAATGACACTCTTGCTTCTAACTCTGGTTGGCCAGAATCTAGTAAAAGCTTTTTGCAGTTGGCTCTTGTAATCTCACCTCATCGCGAGGATAAAGATAAAGATAAAGATAAAGATGTTGATGATGGTTGGGGTCCTACTACTGATGTCACTCCAGACCCCGTTGATGTATGGGGGAAGAAGGATGAGTGAGACCCTCCTGGCTTTGCTGGCACTACTCTGGCCACCTGATGGTCTTTTTTTCTTATGTTTGTTAAAAACTTGATGGTTTAGTTTTCCTGGGTGTGGCCCATATGACTTCGAGGGTGTGCCTTTTTACCACCCATATTTTTTTGTGAATATGTACATTTATATTAATTATTAATATAGATAGTTGCATATTTATCAAAAAAACATACCTAGAGATTTGAATCTCCAAGGATATTTTTAAGATAATTGATGCAAGGTTTTTGTACAACATAAACCAAATGTTTTCTTTGGTGTCATTCAAGTAATTGTTACAAAATTAAAGTTTACATTTAATAAATTAGTTAATATTTAGTTGTTAGTTTTAGGGAATTATATTCATAAGGGAATTCAGAGTGGTTATCCACCTGAATAATGGCTTTAAAAAACCAATGTATTGAGTGTAATGTGATACATCAATGAATATAATGAAATTCTTCTTTAACTTTATTTGCAATATAATTTTTTTGTTGTTGTACATTGTTATCAGAGCAATATAAATGATGATAGGCTATGGAGGAGGCTACACAAGAAGCATATAAAGTGGAATGGTGCTGAAAATTTTGTAATTTTTGAAGAGGCTTTAAATCCGCAATAGAAGGTTGTTATTTTTTGATACATGAAAAGTGTAGATTTGAATGTTTCCACCATTTTTTAATTTGCAAACGGAACAATGAAATTTCCTATTCCTAGCCATGTGGAGGGGTCTCCAAATTCAAGAGTATTCACATTTCTTTATTTGCTGCATTGAAACCATTTGTTGTTGATGTTGTAAATGTCTTTTTCCTATAAAAAGTGTTGGAATTTTTTTCTTCCATTTTTTAAATAGAGCATCTATAATTTGTTTGGTGAAATTTTCCATTTATTTAAAAATCAAAATACATGGTAATGATATTTATTTTGCAATTGACAAATAAGGCTATAGTGGTATTTTATTTTGAAATAAGGAGAACAATTAGAGGAATTCATGATTTCATATAAGAAAAGCAAAGGGAATTAGATTTATGTAGGAGTTCGTCATTTGACAAAGAGAATGGTCATCCCAAATACATTAACATTTTTTTAATGGATGAATTATCAACAGCATCTTACATCTCTATGTTTGCACACTTCAATACATTTACTAATGATGCATTCAGATACATTAATGATTAAGATCTAAAGGGGTCATATTAGAATTTGGAGGAAATGGAGGTAGAAGGACATCTATCATCTCGAGCTAGCTTCTCACTCAAAGATGATTCCTTGAATGAGAAGCATTTGTTTCATCTTTATTCCTTTCAAGAGCAAGATGGGGCATGCAATGATTTGTTAGCTTATGGATAGTCGAATTCACAAACTTGGTGAGCAGTTATTGGTCTATGGATAGTTGAATCCACAAACTATCTATGGATAATTGATTTTGTCTCGATCCATAGTTTTGTAGATGTGTATTTATGAATAATTGAGTAAGTCTTGATCTACAAATGGAGGAGTATTTCTATGGATAATGGAGTGAGTCTTGATTCGCAATTGGTTGGTGATTTTTTTTTGAATAGTTGAGTGTGTCTTGATTCAAAGGTAAACGTTGGAAAATCATGACATTTATCCAGACATGAGGAGTTTGGATTAATGTTGATTTAGAATTGGATAATCAAGATATTTTCCTAGACAAAGGAGTTTGGGTTGATGTTGATGCATGGTTGGATAATCAAGACATTTTCCTAGACAAAGGAGTTTGGGTTGATGTTGATGTAGGGTTGGCTAATCAAACCATTTTCCTAGACCAAGAAGTTTAGGTTGATGTTGATACAATATTTTGGTTTTATTTTTGCAATGTAAACCTTAAGGGGGGGATATGTTAGGAATTTAAGGTTTGCACTTTTAAATTTTTTTTTTTCTATTATGTAAACTTTAGGGGGTGCTATTAGTAGATTAAATTTTACATTTAATAAATTACTTAATAGTTAGTTGTTAGTTTTAGGGAGTTATTCCTACAAAGGAATTTGGAGTGGTTATTCAAGGAAAAATAATGGTTTTAAAAGCCGATGTATTGGCTATAATATGACACACACATAAATATAATGAAATTATTCTTTAACTTTATTTGCAATGTAAAAATTTTAGCCATAAATTTTTTCAAAGTACTATTGACAATCTTGTGGAATGGTTATCCCCAAAGACCCTCAAAGAATTTCTATCTTCTTACTGCTATATTCATCCAAGCTAATTTCATTTGTACTCACAAAAAGTAAAAGAAAAAACAAGTAGGTAAAGGTAACTAGAAAGAAATAAATATTCCATCATAATAGCTATGCAGAGACAGATAATCATTTAACCATATAAATGATATTTTCCACTAGATTACAAGTTTAATATCTAGGAATTCATATCACTTAAATAGACCTCTATAATAATCGTGCACCAGTTTGTGATAAAATAAGACATTCTCAATTTGAAGACTTGGCTAAACTAAGTTCTAGATGATAGGTAATAAATTTTAACATAAAATTTTTTAGCAACAAAATTCATGCAAGAAAATATTGTTTACAAGATGAAATGTTACAAACCAATACATTTGTTGACAAAAAAGCCACAATGTCTCCCATAAATGTAATAACCATGGAGATAGAAGGTCCCATTGGAGGTGGAAGAACATGTCTATCACTTGCTTAGAACAGGGTTGATGCCACTTATGTCTACTTAAAACTACTACAAAAATTAATATCTTCAAAATTAATGAGACTTTATTTAAACCCTTCATTCATTTCTAAATTCAAAGCACAACATTACATAATCATTCAATTCCCAAGTATATGTCTGCATTTGATTAAAGAAACGAGTGAAGCTTCTAAAAGGCCTAGACTTAGTCAAAGATGAAAAAAATGAAGAATCATAAGTTGTGTGACATGTACACTCAATATACGACATGTCATCCATACAAATACAAGGTACAAGTAGGTAATGTGTCTCCTTCACAATGTATATGTGACAAGGTAACTCATATAAATAATCTTTCACACTACTATCACTCTTTCAAGAAGTGGTTGACATTAAATGATCATGAAGGAGTGAAGTAAGAGTATCCAATAGAGAAGAGAAGGTGATGATCAAATCCCTAAATCAAGAGTGTAATAATATGTGGTGATATAAGGCTTCTATAGACAAAGTGGTCCCATTTATGTGTGTTAAAATATCATAAGTAAATCAAGAATAAAGATATATGTCACATATCATTAAGTGAATGGACATGTTAAAATTAGTTAGGGAACCACTATGAATAGATGCCAAGAATAGTAGACTATGGGAATCCGTGATGTGAAATAAAGGTTTCATCCAAAGATGTGGGGCTCGCCAAAATAAGTAATAAAGGCTCAAAACCCTAACAAAAGTATGAAAATGATATTAAAAGATGTATAGATGAATTTAAATCATAATATTAGTCCTTTATCAAATGTAGAAATTGTGTAAAAAATAAAACTTAAATCTAACCTAAGAGTGGTTATGGTGGTTGATAGATAGGAAGGATGAGTATGCACCAAAATATTGAGGGAAAAGATAGATTAATGAATTTGAATACCACCAAATGAAGATCAAAGTAAAGATAAGTTGTGTAATCGATTGATTGTGTTAACAAAAATGTCTAGGAAATAGTGTTTCCTTGGATTTACTCTAATCTAATCCAATAAAATGCACATACATAGGAATAATTAAGTTAAACAAATAACAATGAGGTCAATATTGATATTTTGGTCATTTAAATAACTAAATAAATGTTAGATTCTTGTGTTGCTCTCAATATTGATATTCTAGTAATTTACAACAACAATTGATGAATACCAATGAGGTAAGGTTTTACATCCTATGTTGCTCTTAAACCATAGAAAATAAGGCATCTGTGTCAATATAACTACCTAAAATCTTATGCTAAATATTTATCCTATTAAAGGAAAAATCCATAGGCTTGAGACTAGTTTATCACTGCAAATATATACTTGTGTTCTAGATTTGTATAGAGCTCTAGTCTACTCTACACAAATGTATACTTGTGTTCTCAAAATATTTCATGAAAATTACCCTCCGACATGCTATTTTTAGCCTCAGCATGTCACTTTTTGGCTTTCTGGAGAAAGTTGTCAGAATATAGTCACGTTCACAGTCAACAGACAAGTTTTTTGGAGTACAGTGCATACAGACAGAATTCAAGACCAAATCAGTCTTAATTCATGATTTCATCAGAAAAGTTGATACTGATTTGTATCGAGCACATCCAAAGAATTGATAGGAAATTTCATACCTCATATAGTTGATTGTCTTCCAAGACCAGTTTAGAGGGTTGATACCATTGGAATTCTGCATGTACAACAAGTTCATTTGCATTTCTCACAACTTGAGTGTTCATGGTTAAAATTCACAGTTTTGCCGTTGCAACACTCTTCCATAGAGAAAAGTGTGGAAAAACATGAGAAGCGTTAGAAGCAAAAGCTACAAAAAAATAGTGGTGATCACTTCAATTACAAAGTCACCAGAGTTATCAACAGATGAACTTCTAGTTGAAGTGTGCAGATATTTCCAGGGTTTCTCAAGTTATTGATAAGCAGTGAATTGATGTTAGGACACGTGATAATATCCAAATGGTGATGAGATCAACAAACTAAAAGAGACATTAATTGTGTGAGATCGGGGCCATTGAAATCCATATTAGAGCATCCCACCTTTCCAAGATAGACATTAAACACAACAGTTAGACTTGGCAATTCTTTTTTGAGTTAACTCGATGTCACATTTCTTCGCATGCCTATTTTGGAGTTTCCTATGTAGCAGTTGGAGTTTTCATTTAGGATTTTCATTAACCGATCGTAGTTTTCAAGTTAACTTTCTTTCAATAAGGACGTGCATGCTTGCACATAGTCCATTTAGATTTGATGTTTTGGTTAACTATTAGTAGCTTTTATGTTAACTATATAGTTTGCTTTATCAGGGTTTGGCAATAAAACCTTACATGCATTGCAAGAATGTTGTTGACTCAAGGTGATTATAGGATTCCCTACACCTTTGATGTCTATAAATAAGAGCTCTTTTCTCATTTGTAATTAAATTTTTCACATAATAGTAATATATGCTCATGAGTTTTTATTATGATAATAAATAGTTGGACCCACCTTTCCTTCATGTTATTGTCATGGTATTTTCTCATCTTAGTTAAATATAGTGGTTATTGATCATCTATTGTATGTGTGGATGCGCTGATTTAATTTGCTATTGTAGTTGGCTATTCTTTGTTTTGTGTTCAATAAGCCTATTCAGAGGAGCAAATAGTTGTGCCCACCTTGCCTTCACGTTGTGAATCTGTACTTAAAGCTTATTGTTTGATGTGTGTGCCAATAAACTTATTTAGTCAAGCAAATAGTTGTGCCCACCTTTCCTTCATGTTGCGAAATGGTACCCGGTTTATCATATATTTTTTGTGTTAATAAACTTCTTCCCAGTCGAGCAAATAGTTGTGCCCACCTCGCCTTCACATTGTGAATTTGCACCTGAAGTTTATCGTATAATCATTCCTACTCCATTTCCTCATGCTATGTTTTCTTGAGGGAACTGGATAGTTTAAAGTTAGTTTTGAGTTGTAGTTAAGATCTATGAAACCAAAAAATCCTTAGCTGCAATGTTCTTAGTTTTCTTAACCTTGTGCCTCTTCCAGCTGAGTAAAAAAGATAGAAGTTAGATTACTTTACTTTTTTACGCATTTTATCAACACAACAAGGGAGCTTCCCCTCCTAATTTGAAGAGCACTCATTACACATTGTGCATAGTTGTCTATGGAAATCAACACTCCAAAGGTGCTAATTGTTACACCAATAGTTTTCTAGCACCCACCATGGGGCATGAGGCAAGAAAACTTCAAGAAAATCTTACACTTTATTTCACGAGAATCACACTCTGGCATCCTATTGCATGATCCATACAAAAGCAATGGATGATAATAATGATAATGCTAATAGGCGATGTCCACCCCCATTAGCTTGAGGTAATAACATTGAACCTTTGGCTTTTGAGGTAAATCATGAGTTACCAAAAGGGTCAAGGAAGCGCTTTTCTCGGTTTGATGGTGATGGAACTCAACACCAAGACCTGAACATTTTTTTCCTTCACAATGGCCTGTGTCGTCTTTCACGTAGCACATGAAGACATCACATTGCGTCTATTTGTCGAGACTCTTACAAGAAATGCTACCAATTGGTTCAATCACCTGGCACCAAGTAGTATCACAAGTTGGGCAACTATAAGCAAGAAATTTTTGGTGAGATTCAAGCCCACTGAAGATAATCACCAATTTTTTGTCCAACTTACAAATTCAAAGATGGAGCACAATGAACACATGAGGGATTTTGTGAAAAAATTTAATTTTCTTGTTACAAGAATTTCTTCTAAATTTGATCCATCATTGGAGATTTTGACGAGTTGTTTCATAAATTCTCTTCCATCAAAGATAGCCTTCTTCCTCAAGATGGCGAAAGAGATAGAGTTGAAGAGTGCGCAAGAACATGCCATTGAGTTGGAGGATAAATGATCACTTCTGGTTTGATGAAAACAAATTTCATTAGATCTCCAGTTCAACAACTGTACCAGCCAAAGAGAGATAATCTTCAACCACGGTTGCCAACATCTCCATCAAGACCAATGATTGAAGTTGTACACAGTGCAATATTTTGTCCTTTCCATGACAATGATGCACATTTCGGATCCACATGTCTAGAGAACATAAGAATGATCCAAATCATGGTATACATTGAAGCTTCTACCAGTTATATTTTTGTACCAACACCAAGTTTGAAGGTTGTTTTACCACAAATGGACAAATTTGATGGCGACTCTGCAGTGGGATACTTTGATGAAGAACCTGTAAATCAAGAAGAAGAAGAATACTGTAAGCACGCTCCTCCTATGTTCACACATGCTCAACATTTCAAAGCATAGAAAAAAGAAGAAAGGTGGAAATCAAATGAAGAAGGAAAATCTGAAGTGGTTCCCACTTCCAATCCTAGATCTTCACATGGGAGTACTATGCCAGTTGCTCAAGAGACATCTTCAGCAATTTTTGACATCATAGCTTCCATGATGAAGACCAAGATACAAATCTCCCAACTGGAATATCTTCAAGATCATCCAGAAGAATTAGATCAGATTCTAAAAATTGCAAAGAAGCAGGCTATGCTCAAGTTATTTATTCTAGTAGGAGCAAAGCCTGAAATGGGTCTTGATAATGGTATGACTCTGTCAGAGATAGAAATTGGTTTGCAAAACCAGATTATTCCTTGTTCTAAAAAGAGATCGACAAAGGTTTCAAAGTCAAAAACTACAATTCGATGGAGGTTGTTCAAATACAATTTTAGAAGCAGGGGAATTGATCATCTCCCCTAAAGAATAGTTGAACTTAGTTGTAAATTGTTTGCAATTGGAATTAACT
The DNA here is from genome assembly GCA_007258455.2 of Sequoia sempervirens. Taxonomy (NCBI): domain Eukaryota; kingdom Viridiplantae; phylum Streptophyta; class Pinopsida; order Cupressales; family Cupressaceae; genus Sequoia; species Sequoia sempervirens. Next base: position 707,412,772 of record VDFB02193867.1, on the reverse strand, counting down.
AAAGTCAGAAAAGAGGTGCCTTTGCAAGGCCTCAAAGATGTCGAAGACATAGGAATTAAAATCCTATGTGTTAAAGGTGATATAGAGCTAATCGACAAGTCGGTCAAAGGATATTATCAGGTCAGAAAGGATCACCGATGACATTATAGAAATCGAGTTTGGAACTTGATTGATTGGTTTGAAGAATTCAACATCTCGAGGATGGATGACATTAGAACTAATGCCTTCGGGGTATTAGCTTTCTCATTTGCATCATATTTTGATTTTTAACAAAGTACCTTTGCTTGGATATATTCACCTGAGAGTCTTCATCCAGAAGGATTGCCTCTTTCAATTCCCAGGAGAAGAGAAGTTAAGCCTTTCAAGCATAAACAACATCGATGGGAGGCTCTTCCAATATCCAAAGCACTTCATCTATTCAGAGGTGGAGTCAATTTTCTTTAAGTAATTTTTATTTTATGCTTTTTCATTATGTCATATTGTGTTTCCTCGTTTTGTGATGTTTTGTCACGTTATAGGTGATTTAGGTAGTCTTGTTTTAGGTTATTTTAGGTTAGGTGATTAGGAAAACTCTAATTTTTTAGGTGATTAGGGAAAATTCCTAACTTTGATGCCCAATTCATAAATCATTGGTCTACATAACACAAAGAATATGAGGTTCTCCTATGCTGTAAGTATCTGACATGGTCACTAGATGGAGCCTAATGTTGCACTCAAACCATTTTTTTAATTTTTTGCTTCATTAAGGAATTTTTCTTAAAAGAGTCTAAACCTTGTTAAAATGATGTCAAATTATAGTTTTTGGGCAAGTCAAGTATGGAATTTGGTCAGTGTCATGTCAGTCATCAGTAATAGTTGGTCAGTACTTGCAGGTCAGAACCTGAACCTGGGATGCAGAGCAAGACATTTCATGATGGAGAAATGCTTCACGACAATATTTTACTCCTACAAGGTCATTTCAGTGGCCAGAAGACTGCTCGAAGAACATGAAACAAATGGAAATTTCAAGCTGAAAACAAACTAGTGCACCTATAGCCCAAGGGCGCCCTTCTTTTTGAAGTGTCATATGTGCTTGCTTTCACTTGCAGATGGACTCAATTTCTTCAAAATTAGACCAGCTTTTCGATGAGCTAACATGTGAAGTCATCCGAGTTGCAGAACTCCGACAAATGCAGTCAAAAATTGAAGGTACAAAGAGAGTACACATCATAGAGGCTGTCAAAATCACAGTTTCAATGTGCCTACAGCCAGGGGCACCCTTGATTTTGACCTCTAAGATGGATGAATCTGCCAATTTTGTTTATGGGGGATCTTTTCCAAACTAGTCCAACTCTGCAATGTACCTGCATGCAAGATGATATGACATACTGAGTGACTGTAGTAGAGGTTCTACCGAGCACATAAAATAGAGGGTGGAAAAATGTCAAAAAACACATCGGTGCCTTCATAGGCCAGGGGTGCCTAGCCTTTAGGTCTGCCATATGGGGTTATTTGCAGTCACAGTCTTAAGGAGACTTGTACGGAGTTCTCCTGGCTATCTAGTGAATCCATTCGTTAGCCTACAGGGTGCGCCAAATGCCCATAAATGAAGGAACAGTGGAAGTTACTGAAGAAATCAGACAACCAAAAAAACAACTATGGGAAATATGAAATCCCTTGAAAAATGCACCTTTCTTTTTGAGGTCTTAGAAGTAGTTTTCTTGCTTCGTCACCTCCAAAGAAATCTCTTCTCGATGCTCCTAGCTATGTAGAGAGACTATTGGTGCATGAATCAGAGCACTCCTGCTCCCAGTGTCAGGGGTCAAAGTATGGCATTTCAATGAAAGTTTCACTTTTATCAAAATAGTGATTGCACCTTCACAGGCTAGGGTTGCCCTTATTTTTGGGGTTCCTAATGCAACTTTCAGATGCCTTAGATATAGTTGTTGGTTGCAGAATTCCTCCAGTTATGCGATGATCCTATCATTCAGTTAGTAGGACTCACCATTCACCAGTTGTGGCAGTTTGAAGTGTGAAATGGCAAAACAGAGAAATGGCTAAGTTGGTGATCATGCATCAATTTAATCAAAGGTGCCTAATTTTTTCATGCCTTAAACATTTTTTTTAGCAGTTGCAACTCCCAACAAACATTTATCTCTGGGATTTAGGCTTCACAGTGGATATCTCAGCTCATTCACAACATCATCCAGGCATCCAAAAATCAGTGCTCAACTGGGGCAACCGTGATAGTTTCAGTAATCTACAAAATAGGAAGTTAGCAAAAAATCTCTACTTTTGACTGAGGGTGCCTGAAGAGATAAATTTATACTTTTCGGAATTAGAAAAATATTCTAAGGAAACTTAGTTCAAGAGATTTCAGTTATCTCATCAAATGACATAAATTTTTCAGTTCACAACAGTCAACCATGTAAAGTGTGTTTTTGCTCAATAAGCTTTAAAATTTGACTTTTTAAGTCACTTGAGTAAATTCGCATTTAGAGATTGAACTGATTAATTTAATATTTAATATTTTGAGACTCAAAGTCAATGCTAGTTCCAACTAAAGTGGGCCCAATTAGAACACTTCTTTTGAAGTCAAAGGTTTACTCTTGCAGTTGGTGCCATTAAGCCACAAATTTGTCTATTTATTTCAAATAGACGTCTTTTTGTCTCATTGCAGTTGAAGAGGAAGTGAGTTTTCTCATCCGATCGGGCGAATGCTTCAACAATCAACATTCAAAGGCATCATAGATGTTCTTTTGTAGGTACAAGTCTAGATTCATCAATAGATTTCAAGAAAAGATGGCCATTTTAATAGAAGTAGAGCATCAAAACTTCTATCTTTTGTCTTAAATTATTCCATTTCTCTTCTTAATTTCTTTCGCATGTTCAAGAATTCAACGACTTTTGATAAAACATATCATCTAGGTTGATTCAACACATCTTCTTCTACAAAACCCATGTGCTAGAATTTTTTAGGAAAATTCACTATAGAGCATCAGTTCTTGAAGCTTTGATTTTCTCAACTGAAATTCCTTTACATGGTGGAGTAGAAGTAAATTTTTGCAAATCTAACATTGTGGGTTATCTTGGAATCATCTTCTAGACAAAACCCGTATTTCAGATTTTCTCACAAAATTGCCCCCCCACAACCCCTGTTGCCTTTAGTTGCTTTTTTTGGAAAAACTCTTGCATGTCAAGCTAAACAACGTTTTTTCACAATTCTAACATTGTGGGTTGTCTTAGAATTATTTTCTGGACAATACCCACATCTCAGAATTTTTCGTGAAAATTGCGGCCCTTCGATAGGTTATTTTGAGCCCCAACATGTCCACTTTATGGCTTTCTAGAGAAAGTTGTCAGAATATAGTCTTGTTCATAGTCAACAAGCAATTTTTTCGGAGTATAGTGCATACAGACTGAATTCAAGACCAAATCATTCTTAATTCATGATTTCATCAAAAAAGCTGACACCTATTTGTATCAAGCGCATCCAGAGAATTGACAGGAGGTTTCATGCCTCATATCATTGATTGTCTTCCAAGGCTAGTTTAGAGGGTTGATACCATTGGAATTCTGCATGTACAACAAGTTTGTTTGCATTTCTCACAACCCTAGTGTTTGCGGTTAAAATTCACAGTTTCGTCATGCAACACTCTTCCATAGAGAAAAGTGTTGAAAACCGTGAGAAGCGTTAGAAGCAAAAGTTGCAGAAGAAACAATGGCCATCACTTCAATTATGGAGCCACCAAAGTTACTAGCCGATGAACTTCTAGTTGAAGTGTGCAAATATTTCCAGGATTGCTCAAGTTACTGACAAGCAGTGAATTGAAAGTTAGGACATGTGATAATCTCCAAATGGTGATGAGATCAACAACCTCATGGAGAGGTTAATTGTGTGAGAAACTCTAGATTAAAGTGTCCCACCTTTCCAAGATAGACATTAAACATAGGAGTTAGACTTGGCATTTCTTTTTCAAGTTAACTCGCTGTCACATTTCTTTGCATGTCTATTTTGGTGCTTCCTATGTAGCAGTTGGAGTTTTCATTTAGGGTTTTCATTAACTAATGGTAGCTTTCTAGTTAACTTGCTTTCAATAAGGACGTGCATGCTTGAACATAGTCCATTTAGATTAGATGTTTCGGTTAACTGATGGTAGCTTTCCAGTTAACTATATAGTTTGCTTTATTAGGGTTTAGCAATAAAAACTTGCATGCATTGCAAGATTGTAGTTGACTCAAGGTGATTTTAGGGTTCCCTACACCTTTGATGTCTATAAATAAGAGCTCTTTGCTCGTTTGTAATTAACTTTTGCACGTAATAGTAATATATGTTGCGTCCACCTTGCCTGTAATATTTCTATGTTGTATCTGTTCACGAGTTTTTATTATGATAATAAATAGTTGTGCCCACCTTGCCTTCATGTTATTGTCATGGTATTTGCTCATCTTAGTTAAATATAGTGGCTATTGATCGTTAATTGTATGTGGGGATGTGTCGATTCAATTTGCTATTGTAGTTGGCTATTCTTCGTTTTGTGTTCAATAAACCTATTCAAAGGAGCAAATTGTTATGCCCACCTTTCCTTCACATTGTGAATCTATACTGAAATCTTATTGTTTGATGTGTGTGCCAATAAACTTATTCAGTCAAGCAAATAGTTATGCCCACCTTGCCTTCATGTTGTGAAATTGTACTTGGTTTATCATATATTTTTTGTGTTAATAAACTTCTTCCCGATCGAGCAAATAGTTGTACCCACCTTGCCTTCACATTGTGAATCTACACCTGAAGTTTATCGTATAATCATTCTTGCTCCATTTCCTCATGCTCTGTTTTCTTGAGGGAATTGGATAGTTTAAAGTTAGTTTTGATTTGTAGTTAAGATCTGCGAAACTAGAAAATCCTTAGCTGCAACGTTCTTGGTTTTCTTAACCTTGTGCCTCTTCCAGCTGAGTCAAAAAGATAGGAGTTTGATTACTTTACTTTTTTATGCATTTTATCAGCACAACGAGGAAGCTTCCCCTCTTAATTTGAAGAGCACTCATTATGCAGTGTGCATAGCTATCCGTGGCAATAAGCACTCCAGAGGTGCTAATTGTTATGCCAGTAACGTTCTAGTTTTTAACACTTAGGAATTTGGAAAACTAGAAAACTTGATCTGATATGAAAATTTGGGACTGAAATTGGTCCTTGAAAAGCTCAGTCCCAAAATCTGTGAATTGATGTTGAAATCAGACTCAAATTCTAGAAGATAATATGAAAATTCGACTAAGTCCCTTGAAGATTTCCTTCAAAATTTGAAAAGAAGATTGAAAACTCCACAAACATGCCTTGGTTGCTCATCAAAAAGGTAGAAAACGAACTGAAATACCCTTGTCACCTTCAGAATTTAGACAAGAGGGAGGTTAAAAAAAACGTTTAGTTTGAAAATCTTTACTCTTTTCTCCTACAAATGCATTAGGAAAATCTTGAATCTGCTCTTGACTTAGCTGTGGCGGACTTTAAGAAACCTTTCCCTCTAAGATCTGATTTTGAGGCTTTATTTCCTTCCATGGGCGGAGTTGGAGAGCTTCTTTCCAAGTGTGGGCGCACTTTGCCAATGGCAACCCAAGGCATGGCAGACTTGGAGTTTCTTGTGCTAGGCCGGACTTTATCACATCTTTTCCATCTACTCTTGAGCAGACTTTGCAATTGTCTTGCCATGCTCAACTTGATCTAGGGCGGACTTTGAACTCCTTTGGACAAGGCGGACTTGAAGTGTTCTTGGACAAGGGCGGACTTCATCATGTGTTGGACATTGCAAGGCAGAGTTCATGATTGTTTGGACAGTGCTAGGGCGGACTTTGCACATCCTTGGATATTTCTCTTCCTTGAGCGGACTTTGCCAACCCATTGCCATGCTTACCTTGGGCGGAGTTGGCCTTTGGCTGGACAATGTGCACTTCCTCTAGGCGGACTTTGCCTTTGGCTTGCCATCCATTCTTGAGCGGACTTGGACCTTTTCTTGCCAAGGCGGACTTCATGACATCTTTGCCATCTCCTCTTGGTCTATGGCAGACTTTAGACTTCTTTGGAAAAGTTTGGGCAGACTTTGTACTTGCTTGGACATGTTAGATTTTACTCTTCCCATGCCAAGGCAGACTTTGAACTCCTCATGCCAAGGCGGACTTTGCCAATGCTTGGACATTTCAACCTTGCTAGATCATGTGCATGGAGGACTTTGTCTTTCTTTTGCCATCCATTCTTCATGTCTAGGCGGACTTGATGATGCTTGTCCCATGTTTACCTTGCCTAGCCTTTGGATGAGTTTCTTGCTTTTATCTGGAACATCTGGAACAAAACCTCACCTGGAGATTTTCCCTTTCTTTTTATATTTGGAGGCACAAATGTTTTATTCTAAAGATAGGAACGTTGTTGCCATGACCTGAGGGACCCAATCCTAGGTCAACTTTCAAAAAAACTGAAAAAAGAAATATGCAAAAAGCAAAAAGTGGGCCAAAAAGCTGCTTTAGGAATTGGTCTCAAAGTGCCAAAAATTAAAAAAAAAAAAAAAAGAAGCAAAAAAGCAAAAAGCAGAATCCCACAAAAATAGGTGTCAGAATTGACCCCAAGCAATGACATTTTTCGTCCTCCAGACTTTCTGAGCACTTTGATGATGTCTTCTAAGCCTAAATTCTCTATTTGACTTGGATGACCACCTGAAAACTCTAACTCCTCATTGTAAAAGAAAAATGGTGATTAGCAGTTGCAATGCTAGAGCAAAAACCTAAAAAGAAAAAACAAGGGGGTCCCCATTTACAATGGGGTGATGTGTGAAAAGGTCACAACAACTTCCTCAAACAACTTCACATCGGTGGCTTACCTCATGTCCCCATGTGGCTGCTTAACTCCATTTTCTATTTAAATTTAAGCAGCAAGAGTGTTCCCATGCATAAATTTTATTGTTGGGAAAGGATAATTTGGAATCTTTTCCTATTTTAATGGAGCAGTGTTTAGGAATTGAAAATAAGCTTGGGGAAAAAAGGGGGGGCTGGAAATAAGCAGCAACTGCATATTGTTAAAAATCCAAGTGGCTCCACAAATTTTTTTCCCTATTTTTTAAGATTTGCTTTCTTTTTTCTTTTTCTATTTCTTTTTTAATAAATTATTATTAATACTGTTAATACAAATTTAAGTTGGCTGCTAAAAAATAAGTAGAAAAATTAAGCATCCATGGGGCCATCAGCTCCACAAATAACTCCTAAATAAGTTGCGTAGTGGCTGCTAACCAAAATAAGCTAAGCAACCGCATGGGGACATGAGGTTAGATTAATTTCTTGCAATCAACAATTTTCTGATCTCATCAACCTCAAATCAAATGGTTAGTTTTCTTACTGACTTCTTTTCTTGAACTACGAACTCTTTTTTCAAACGTACAATCCAATCTGCAATCTAACTACTTGAGGGATTGCTTCAATCTTTATTACCTCCGGATTCTACAAGATCCACGATCTTCTATGTGACTTTGATTTTCTCAAAAGATTGCAACTCTTTACCTTTATACTTCACATAACTGCACTTGCGGCTTCTTCTTTGCCACGATCTTCTTTTTCTCAGCTACAATTTATCCTTGCTGCACTGGATTCACTTCTATGGCTGCGACAACCTCTATCTTCAGCTAGAGTTGAATCTAATGATTTCTTCAGTACTATGACTGGCTCTTTAACCTCCTCTGAAAATCTCTTGCTTCTGAAAAATTCTTTAACCCAGATAACTTTCTCGAGCCTGCTCTAATACCAATTGAAGAAAACTAAAATACACATAAATTAATGCAACAAAAAGATTATTTTTGAACACATGAGAAGATTCTTTTATTCAATCTCAAACATTATAAGTGTTTGGATATACATATGAAATAAAACTCATGATTATACAATTTGATCAATGATCAAAGATCAAAGACAATGAATGAATTACAATTGCCTTATTATATAGAGGACTTGAACAATTCAAAAGACTGTTGGAAACTTATCATGCAACTCCATGCAAATTACAAACTCTAAGATTTAACATGCAAATTCTATATTTAGGAATTCTATTTTTATCCTCATGCAAGACTGCGGTTCTATCTCAACTTTCCCTTCATGCATTGCGGGGGAAATTACTAAATATTCTAACAGAGTCCCAGACCTCTAATGAATATTTTGAAAAGCCTTTGGGATGGCAAGATATTTGACTTTGGAGTTAATATGCAGGTTATCAGTTATTTCAGCATTAGGAATTGGAATGAAGAAAGATCCTCCACTAAAGCTTCCCCATCATCCTTGTTTCTGCCATCTTCACTTGATTTATTTAAATCATCTTCTTGGAGAATCTCTTTCTATTCAGATCGCTTTTGTTCTGTGACTTGTTCTTCAAAAGCTACAGAAAGTGAATTTACATGTCTATCTTATAGATTTTCCCCTGTTATAGTTGAATTTGTAACCAACTGTGATCCATAAAATGATTGAAAATCAGCAGTCTTCAGCTGGGAAATCAATTTCCTCTTTGGATGAATCTTCTAAAAGACTGAAACTGATTCCATTGACAACCTGTCATAGCTGCAACACTTGAGTATAATAGAGTGTGTAGGTTTAAGTAACCTCCCTGATTCCATTGGTAACCTGTCACAGCTGCAGCACTTGAACATAGAAGGGTGTAAAAGTTCAAATAACCTCCCTGATTCTATTGGCAACCTGTCACAGTTGCAACACTTGAACATACAAGACTGTAGAGGTTTAAAAAAACCTTCCTGATTCCATTGGCAACCTGTCACATCTGCAGTACTTGAAAATAGAAAGTTGTAGAGGTTTAAATAACCTCCTTGATTCCGTTGTCAACCTGTTACAGCTGTAGCAATTGAACATAATAGGAAGTTTCAAAGGTTTAAATAACCTCTTTTATTCTATTGACAATCTATTGCAGCTGCAGCACTTGAAAATAAAATATTGTAATGGTTTAAATAACCTCCTTGATTCCATTGGCAACCTGTCACAGCTGCAACCTTGAGCATAGAAGGGTGTGTATGTTTAAATAACCTTCCCGACTCCATTGGCAAACTATCACAGCTGCAGCACTTGAACATTGTAAGGTGTATAGATTTAAAAAACCTCCCTGATTCCATTGGCAACCTGTCAAAGCTGCAGAACTTGAACACAGGAGGATGTAAAAGATTAAATAACCTCCCTAATTCTATTGGCAACCTGTCACAGTTGCAGCACTTGAACATAGAAGACTGTAAAGATTTAAAACTCTAAATAGCCTTCCTGATTCCATTGGCAACCTGTCACATTTGCAGCACTTGAAAAATAAAAAGTTGTAGAGGTTTAAATAACCTCCCTGATTCCATTGTCAACATGTCACAGCTGCAATACTTGAACATAATAGGAACTTTTAAAGGTTTAAATAACCTCCTTGATTCTGTTGACAATCTATAACAACTGCAGCACTTGAAAATAAAATATTGTCACAGTTTAAATAACCTCCTTGATTCCATTAGCAACCTGTCATAGCTGCAACACTTGAACATAGAAGGGTGTGAATGTTTAAACAGCCTCACCGATTCCATTGGCAACCTGTCACAGCTGCAGCACTTGAACATGGTAGGGCGTATAGATATAAATAACCTTCCTCATTCCATTGGCAACCAGATGCAGCATTTGAACATAGAAGGTTGTGCAAAAGTTTAAATAACCTCCCTGATTCTAGTGCCAAATTGGCACTCTGTCACAGCTACAGCACTTGAACATGGAAGTCTGGATAGGTTTAAATAACCTTTCTGGTTCCATTGACAACTTGTCACCTCTGCAGCACTTGAAAATAGAAAGTTGTAGAGGTTTAAATAACCTACCTAATTCCATTGTCAAACTGTCATAGCTGCAGCACTTGAACATAATAGGAAATTTTAAAGCTTTAAATAACCTCCTTGATCCTATTGACAATCTATCACATATGCAGCACTTAAAAAAAAAATATTGTCATGGTTTATATAACCTTCTTGATTCCATTGGCAACCTGTCACAGCTGCAACACTTGAACATAGAAGGATGTGGATGTTTAAATAACCTCCCTGATTCTATTGGCAACCTGTCACAGCTGCAACACTTGAACATGGTAGGGTGTATAGATTTAAATAACCTCCCTGATTCCATTGGTAACTGTCACGGCTGCAGCACTTGAACATAGATGGGTGTAAAAGTTTGAATAACCTTCCTGATTCTATTGGCAACCTGTCACAACTGCAACACTTGAACATAGAAGACTGTAGAGGTTTAAATAGCCTTCCTGATTCCATTGGCAACCTGTCACATATGCAGTACTTGAAAATAGAAAGTTGTAGAGGTTTAAATAATCTCTCTGATTCCATTGTCAACCTGTCACAGCTGCAGCACTTGAACATAATATCCTTGATTCTATTGACAATCTATCACAGTTGCAGCACTTTGAAAATAAAATATTGTCATGGTTTAAATAACCTCATTGATTCCATTGGCAACCTGTCATAGCTGCAATACTTGAATATAGAAGGGTGTGGACATTTAAATAACCTCCCTGATTCCATTGGCAACCTCTCACAGCTGCAGCACTTGAACATAATAGGAAGTTTTTAAAGGTTTAAATAACCTCCCTGATTCTATTGACAATCTATTGCACCTACAGCACTTGAAAATAAAATATTTTCATGGTTTAAATAACCTCTTTGATTCCATGGGCAACCTGCCACAGCTGCAACACTTGAACATAGAAGGGTGTGGACGTTTAAGTAACCTCCCTGATTCCATTGGCAACCTTTCAGCGGCAGCACTTGAACATGGTAGGGTGTATAGATTTAAATAACCTCCTTGATTCCATTGGTAACCTGTTACAGCTGCAGCATTGAACATAGAAGGGTGTGGACGTTTAAATAACTTCCCTGATTCCATTGGCAACCTGTCAGCTGCAGCACTCGAACATGGTAGGGTGTTTAGATTTAAATAACCTCCCTGATCCCATTGGTAACCTGTTACAGCTGCGGCACCTGAACATAGAAGGGTGTGGACGTTTACATAACCTCCCTGATTCATTTGGCAACCTGTCACAGCTGCAACACTTGAACATAAGATGGTGTGAAGATTTAAATAACCTCCGTGATTCCATTGGCAACCTGTAACAACTGCAACACTTGAAACTAGACAGTTGTAGAGGTTTAAATAACCTCCCTGATTCCATTGTCAACTTGCACTGTCACAGCTGCAGCACTTGATCCATGCCAATAAGTGTTTTCAGAAATTACTGTGGTGGAGTCTGGAAAACGTTGAAAACTATCCTAATCATCATCTTCTAAATTCTCCAGGCCGTCATCAGATTTTACCATATGGGAGTTGGACAAGACTGTGAAGGCATATCTATTTTAACTGCTGATGACTGTACAGCCAGTTTTGGAGTAGGCAATGGAACAGGCAGAGTATTTGCCACACTTGAGGCGGTCTTATCCTGTACAGGAAGAACAACTATTAGATGCAGCTTCTTGCTACCAACGTAATTAGATGCAGCTTCTTGCTATCGGTTCATGGTCTACAAGTCTAAAAATTATCATACAATTTCTGTATGCTTCTATAATTTAGAATTAATTCTTTCAAACTTGAACTTGCTCACTGATATTCAAAAGAAAAATGACAAAACAATGCAAATGCCAATTTAGCTAAAAATAAATTGAACTGATATTTTATAGCATATCCTCTTCAATATTAAATTGAATAGGACAACGAGCATTAACTCATTAAAGAAAATTGAGGACATCTTGTTGGATTCACTAGCTTCTAATAAAGTGTATAGAAGGAGAAACTTTCACAAAAAGTGAAGGTAGCTCATTTGTATATCTCAATTATAAATCTGAAAAAGAAATGCATCGCTACATCAATACCTGTGTCAAAATTTGTAATAGAGAGAAAACATCAGAAGCAAATATTGTTCAGATGAAGAAATGTTACAAACCAATAGAGTTGCAATGTCTCCCAAAAATGGAGCAACCATGGAGATAGAAGGTCCCATTGGAGGCAGAACTTGCAGGGAACAGGGTTGATGTCACTTGTGTCTACTTCTGTGGAGCAGAGTAAGCAGGTCAAACTTAAACGAGGTCATGCAATTCTATATTCAAAGCGTTGCATCTACGTAATCATTCAGTTCCAAAGTATATGCGTGCATTTCATCAAAGTAGCAAAGTAACTTTTAAAGAGAAGCTTCTAAAAGGGGTTATCCCTCAAACCTCAAAGTCCTACACTCATTAGAGTGACAGACTAGCTATTTGAAAAAAAGGAATAAGAAGGATGCAGATTTAATACAACAAATAAGAAAAACAGCAAACCTCAAAGCTTAGCTGAGAAGCAAGCCTCCCAGCTATTCGTAATGAAGAAGCAATTAGAACACTGTATCTTGGAAAAACAGGTTCATCACTGCAATAAAATTATTTAGTCAACTTCAAGATTCATCACTGCAATTTCACTTGCAACCACACACTACAAAGAGACATACAGAAACAAGATTTTATTGAAACATTTGGATCATAATATGCACCATTCAGTAAGATTCGTCGTTTGGAAAAGAAAAATCATGAAGCACAAAAAGTCAATATAAACCTAAGTAATGCACACGACAATGAAGTAATTATACCTTCCAAATAATTTATGCATGCAGTGCATACACAGCTCAGTTATAGGAAGAGCAAACTTTTCATCCATGAAGTATTCATCTGCAGAAAAATCAGTAACCCGTTTCATTTAAAATAAATCCAATTCAATAGAAGTTAAGCCATACCTAACGAATAGAATTATCTAAAAATGAAAAATACGAAAAAAAATTAAATATTGCATTTCAAGGCTTACAAAATTGGGAAATATACTCCATCCAAACTGAAATTATCAACCAAGAAATAGAAATAGAAAACCAGATTGAATATGTTATTTGTGAATGATGAGTGTTAAATTAGAATGCAAATGAGTTGAAGTCTCATATAGTCAAATTAAAGCTTGAAATGAACCATAATAAATTAATGGGATTCATAATGCTAAGTATAATGTATATCACTTTAAGGAGCAGTTTACTCTGATATGAATTGTGTTTTAGAGTAACGTACTAGATGGATTTACGTAGCAATGTTCTATGTGATGCCAATTTCTGTTAATAAAAAGGTCAAGTGTGGTTCTATGAAGTCTTGGGTTTAGCAAATATTTTAATCTCATAAGGGGTCTCTGAGTTGGTATGGGAATTGTGGTATTGTATGGAGCCTAAAGGAAAGAAATTGGAACAAAAACGAAGTCAAACAAAGGTCATTTGATCGACATGCAAGTCAAATTAGGGTTTCCAGCTTCGGGACCCAAAATGAGGGGTAAAATGCTAGAATTTTCAAAAACGGTGTATCCCACTGCAATCAGTATCTTTCAAGCTATCCACCAGTAAAATTTGAAGGCAATCAGAGCACTTACTATTTATAGTAAGGTGTTCCAAAAATAGGCTATAAATAGTAAGTCAACATCAGGCGCCAGTGTGAACAGGTAGATCTACCGATGAGGGTCACGACATTCAGATTTCAAGTCAAACGGAGTTGTGGAGGTCTCGAAATCAAGCAGTTGCTATAATTAGTAAATCACCTCCAGAAGCATGCCATAAATAGTAAGTCAGCTCGAGATGGTAGTATGAACAAATCACCTAGGTCATGATGATCCTGTGGCGTGAATTCCAGATCAATCCAAACCTCAGAAGTATGAAAATTAGAGGACTTACTAAATATAGTAAGGCATGAGCTGGCAGAAAGATGAAAAACGCCTAAGTCTGAAGAACTTCCTGCTTGACCCCTAAAATGTGCCCTGTCTTAAGCTGGCAGAAGTGAGAAAAAATTCTAAGTCTGAGTTAAATCCTACTCATACCTTGAAATGCGCCCTCAAGCTGGCAGATGTAAGAAAAAAATTCTAAGTGTTGAAGTTAAGTCCACCTCCCCCCCTCAAATGCACCCTCATCTCTAGCATGTGATGGAAAATATTCTAAGTGTTTGTAAAATCCTCCTCCACCCTCAATATGCGCCCTTGGAGAAATAAGGTGATGGAAAATTCTCTAAGGGATGAAAACTTCCTGCTCCTACCCCCAAATGCGTCCAAACATCTTGAAGGTGTTCGCTTTTGAAAAATTGTCTAAGTGTTAGAAATTTCCTGTAGGGGTATCAAAATGCACCCATGTTAGTAGTGGGGTCAAAATAAGTCTTAAGGCGTTGAAGTTAATTCCTTCACCATATGCCAAATGCACCCATATGGGCTAGGAAAAAGACAAAAGAGTTGACTTCCTCCTTGACCCTTTGAATGCGCCCAAGATGAAAGTGAGATGGAATAAAAGTTGTTAAGTGAAGTAAAATCCTTCACCCCATGGTAAATGCGCCCATGTTGACGTTGGCCATAAAAAATGCTAAGTGTTGAGATTTCCTCCTCCCCAAGTAAAATATGCCCAAGTTGGAAGTGATAGTGGGGAAGAAATATTCTGAGTGCTAAAAGTTCCTCTAGACCCCCCCAAAATGCGCCTTGGGCATCAAGTTGAAGTGAAATTATTTCTAAGGCAACAAACTAGCAGTAGCTACTCCCAAATGCGCCCAAGCTTGCTGAAGCTAGGAGAAAATTTCCTAAGGAAAGTGAAAAATGGAAGTACACCCTATCAAATGCGCCTAGCCCCAACAAGGGATATGAAGTGGGAAAATATTTCTAAGTGTTGTGAAGATGAAGGCTAAAGGAATGAAGTGCACCTAGACTTGAGAGGTGAATAAATTTTTGGTGAGAAATTTTTTTGCTAAGGTATAAAATTCAAAAAATTAAATGTACCCCTTCATAGTGATACACATGAATTTTGCATTTTTTGAGGAGAATTTTCTTCTGGGTATTGAGTATCTTCGACAAGGAGATGATTTTGAAATTCTTCATGCCCTGTCAAAGACTTTAAGATGGAGATTTTACTCGGGCGCCTGGTTGATGAAATTTTCTAGAGGAAATAAAATTATTTCTAAGGCAAATGGGTTGGAAATATGGCTAAGGCATGAAGAATTTGAGGATGAAGTTCGCTAGAGGATAGTGATAAACCCCATCAGATCCAGAGATCACTTAGACCTTGGGAGTCAAAGCATGAAAATTAGGTAAGTGAAGTGGATTTATATTATGAAGTGTTTTGATGCTCTTCTCCTTGCTTGTTTTGCAGGGTGAACGTCGAGGCCAAAGCGCGATGACTTGAAGCAATGGAGCAAGATTATATTACAACCTTGAAAGGAGATAAAGTTATCTGTTTTGAGCTATTCCGCGAGATCTCACTTGCATCCAAACCATGAAAGGAGATGTTATTAGAAATGGCTAAGTGTTGGAATTTCTCCTCAAAGACCCAAGATGCACCCAACACAGTTGGGCGAATGGCAAGCGGGAATGATTGAATCAAGAAAACCTGTCAAGTTCAAAATGAAGAAAAATATGAAGGCCTAGGCGTTGGAGACTGACAACATGATAGATTGAAGGACAGAATAAAATAATTCTTCTTTAGTTTAAAGTCCTCCAGCAATGACCCAAAAGAGGTTCTCCAACGTGCTTCGTACAACTCAAAGTGCAAACAAGTTTAAAAGTTACAGCCTTAAAGTTTCAAATTGAAAATGTGCTTGCCATACTAGTCCAAGTAATTGAAGCAATGGTGACCAGACTCATCCAGTTTGCAGTAAAAAAAGGAGTAGTGGGAACGCATCTCTAGATAGAAATCTTCTAGAGGATGGTGGACATTAATGGTTCATTTATTACTCCACTCTTGTTTTTAGGGTTAGGGATGAGGTGGCACAATTTGGGCCATCCATCTGATTGTAATCTGAGCCGTCCATTGGACTTGGCCAACTATAAAAGGGGCATCCCCCCTCATTTGTACCTCATTAGATTAGATTAGCTCAGAGATAGGAAGATAGAGAGACAACTTAGAGATAGCTTAGTATAGATTGATAGAGTAGCTTGACGAGGAAGGAAAGCTTTCTCATCGAATGCTTTGTAATAGGTTGTTGTGAACACTCTCTCAATAAAAGGACTTTTCATTGATGATGATTGTATCTTTTGTTGTGAGTAGCTAGCAAGGCTTTTTCATCCTTCCGAATCATTTCATTTCATGCAAGTAGATGCTAGTAGTGGAATGTGGTGTTTGATTTGAGAAAACTTTGTCTATCCATGATACCACTAGTGTGTTCGTTGATGGTGAATTTGCCTTGTGTGGTCAACTGGAACATTGCGGGCTTAACTTCATTTGTAATTCATATGTAGGTATGCGTCGTTATGACAGTGTCTTCATATTGAATTATGATCTGAATACCTTTGATTACTACTTTGAAGATTGCACTGGTTTTGTGGAAGCTATTTGAAGCGAGGCAAAGCAAAGCTTGGTTAAAGTCTGTGAGAATTGATTGCCATGTCCCAAGCCTTAGAATAGATTAGAGCCTTCTAAACCCTGAACCCATTTTAATTCAATACTTTCTACTTATTTTAGGAAACAAGAGCTTTATAGAAAAACCTTTCGAGCCTTATAATTCCTTTCTCTGCTGTTGAACAATTTTGTAAGTCCCCTTGAAATACCAACAAATCACATCGAGCCGACTGAGACTATCCACTGCATGAAGGAACCTTGGAGTTGAACACACAAACTCTCTCACAATCTTAGTGTGTTGTATACTTTGATCAAGAGAGAATAGGGTAGCCTTCAAATACTTTATTCTGTGTTGGTGCGGTCATGAAAAACACATCAACACTTCCACCTACCATAAGCTTATCATAATCTACTCAACAAATTGGACAATCTATTTTGGCTCCATTATCTCTTCTGAAATATGCCTTATGATGTCACCATACATTGGTCTACAAGTGTAAATTTATCTTATAGCACTCTTATGTGTCATATGTTCTCTTACATTTTTAATGTGGAAGGTTCAAATTTTAAAGGCCATAACTTTTACTTTGCAAAGCCGTTTAAGCCAATTTTTTTAAATTGTATATTTGGAAGATACCCATGTCATTACAATCTTATTGTCCTAGTTAAAGCACATTTCAATTTTTTTGGAGCCAAAATCGACCTCTAGAACCTTAAAATTTGTATTTTTTTTTATAATATAGCTTAAAATTGTATCGTTTTATTTTTAACTTTAGGATTATATTGAGATACCTTTCGTAAAATTCTCCCACCTGTCAAACACCTTGCAAGAGCAAACAGAATACCAAAACTAAAGTTATTTTCTAGGGGCTATGAGGCCCATAAACTTATTACACACAACTTGGAACTTCTATATGTTGAATTGCTCCCTCAATGCATCTATGGAATTCTGCAAATTACCAAGTTTATTCAACATGACCATGTCATCCTCTACCATTGCACGAACAAATTGGTACTAGAAACCTTTGTGCTTTGTCCTTACATGAAAGGTCAAGTTCATTTCCAAACATATTGCACTCTAATGGTCATAAATAACTTTGATAGCTCCCTAACTTAGCCCCATATTTGAACATAATCTCTTAAGCCAAATGACCTTCCTACAAGAATTAGTAGCTTCCATGTACTCATGACCACAACCTATCACTTACTCATCCAACTAATAGCACCACCAAAATACATTAAACACACCCACTAGTGAATCCTTTTCTATCAACATATCCTATTCAATCTAAATCCACAAATCCATGAATATCCACTTAGTGTTGGTCACTTGTAGAATCAACATGATAAAAAATGGATTACTCGAAGGTACCAAGTACAAATATTTGAAGACCCTTTTAATTGCAACCCAACGATTTCCTCAAAATTAGGCATAAAATGACTTAAGACTCTCATTGCATGGGCAATGTATAGTCTAGTATACACCATAGCATACATCAAACTCTCAACTATATTGGCATACAAAACATGAGTCATATACTTCATCTTTGTGGGTGTTGTAGAACACTACCCAAGTAATGCTTAGTTCCCATTGAAATAAGAACACTCAATGGTTTGTCGTCTTCTATCTTAACACAATATAACATATAGAGTTCACATACTTACTTTGGCCCAACCAAATTTTTTGTTCACTCTATCTCTTCTAATCTCTATACCCAATATATATCAGGCAACCCCAAGTCCTTGCCAAATTATTATTAAAGTTGATACTTCAAATCTCAAATCATCTCTTTGCTGTTATCAAAAAGCAACATATCATCTACATATAGTGTGGTAATAATGAATCATTTTCCATTCCGTTTATAATAAACATAATGATCTAATTTGAATCTCAAAAAACCCAACTTAGCAGAAATGAATCAGAGTATTGGTATCACATTTTAGGAGATTGTTTTGAGACCATATAAAGATTTTTTTCAATTTACAACTCAAAGACTCATTTACCTTTAACAACATAATTATTTGGTTGTGTCATGTAGGTCTGTTCCTCCAACTCACCATACAAAAATGTTGATATCTTCACATCCATTTGTTATATTTATAAATAAAAAATGTTGGAGTTCATTTCTCAACCCTACAGCTCCCAAGGATCACCTACAATAAAACACCTCTCATAGAAATAGTTAAATAGCAAATCTATAGAGGTCAAGAGGTATTGATCCAAATATTGAATCATCATTACTGTGAAAACCTCACAATATAAAGTGAATACAATAAAAAATCCTTATAAAAGGAAAAAAACAACCTTAGAGAAACCCTAGGTGAGGATAAAAGAACATGACATGTATCCTCATCATATAACTTGGGACACAAAAAGAAACATGACCTAATGACGATTAAGTACTAGAGTGAAAGTGACTTTTAATCTTAACAAAAAATTATTGCTACAAATTACAAGAACCTAATAGATTTCTACTTAGCAACTAAGAAAAAATCTCATCGAAGTCTATCCCCTTAACTTGACAATATATTTTAAACTAATATTGCCTTGTAATTTTCAACATTGCCATCTAAATTGATCATCTTGTTCAACGCCCATTTATATGCAATAAAATTTCTTTCTTCTAGCAATAGTACTAAGTTCTATTTATAATTTTTCAGCACAACAATCTCCTCATCCATTGTCACCTTCATGGTTTTAGGCTCATCAATATTAGTTTTGTACATCTCTAATGAGAAGGATTATATCTATTTGGTTGTTTTCTCTATTGAGTGGACCTCCTCAAGAATTGAGGTGGATGTTATACCTTCTTTTCTAAAATATCGAACCTATTATAGCTTTCATCCTTCATCAAATTTCAATTAAATATTCTGAATTTTGGGAGTTAATTAAACCAAATATTTCTTCCCATCCTCTTCTAGATACAACATTATGGAAGAAATATTAATCTCTCTAAAATAACACTTTTATTGCATAGAACTCTCTTTTCCACAAGGTCCCATAGCTTGTACGCCTTCACATTGACACCATAACTAATAAAAGTATATATCACTACCATTTTCTCCAACTTTCACTACTTCTCCATAGGCACATGTGCATATGCCTCAACCGAAAACTATATGATATTGTAATGAGGGATTTTGTCTCCTCCATGCCTCCACAAGAGTCTTATTAACAATAATTAATTTAGGAGATATGTTAATCAAGTAACAAGCCATTGCAACTACTTTTTCCTATAGCTTTTGTCCCAAGTTGGCTTCACTAAGCATACTACTAGCCCTCTCCATCAATATCATGTTCATTCTCTCTACCACTCCATTATATTGAGGGTACATGGAGTTGTCTTATATATATCAATCTCATGATCTATATAGACTCTTATCAAAATTTGTAGAACAAAAGGCACCAACATTGTCAGTCATCAAAACTTTAATCTTCTTGCTAGTTTTGATTTTTCAAAAGAACTTCAAACTCCTTAAACCAACTATATACTTTAAATTTACTTGTCCCTTTCTAGAATAATCATCTATAAAAGATATATAATTAAAAAAAAAAAGAATTTAAGGAACATTAACAAAACCAAATACAACTAAATAAATTGTGAATCCAACATAGAAAAATATTGGTGAGAATTAGAATAAAATTGAATGTTGTTTTGTGTACCATTTATGTAGTGTTCACATAAATCAAATTCAACAATACAATCATTCAACCCCTTAACAATTTTTTTAGGGTCTTTAGACCCTTCTCACCTATATGGCTTATTCTTTGTCACCACAACATTGTTTCCTCAATAGACAACTTGCTCTTAAAAGTAAGATCTCTCACTTATTTACCCAAAAAGAATGGCCATCAAAACTAAACACAACATTCATATTTAATGTTGGTTTTGATGGCGAGGGTCTAGATTCTACAAGTTTCTTCAATATATAGAAATAAAAGAACTATTTTAGTGGACAACGTATGCATCTAGCTGAAAAAAGTGACCACATAAAACCACTAGTAAGAACTATAAATCCTCACACCATATTACACCATCTACTTGAGAAAACAATCTACATGTATATATGCATCTTAAGTGATAATAGGTTTTGTGCCAAACTAGGAATTGTTGGAGTTATGGGCAGACACTGAGAGGGGGGGTGAATCAGTGTAAAAAAAATTTCAACTTTGACAATGATTTTTCATTCTGATTTCCTTTTCTTTCAACAATAGAGTAGAGAAATCACTTTTGAAAGCACAAAGATATGACAACATTAACTCAGTCTATTTGACAACTTATGAAAATATGATTTGAGTGAGATATCTTGCATTTCCCAAAACATAGCTCAGATTTGATGTCAATATTACTTTGATTAATGCATTCATGAGTTGAATGTAATAATTCATAAACAAAATTGAGAACAGTAATAAACCCAACAGTGAACTGAAACTACAATAACACAGAAAAATAGAGAGCACATAGAAGAATAATGAGACAAAAGATTTGCCGAGTGGAAAACCCTCCTGGGGTAGAAAAACCACTCCTAAACTGCCTTATTGGCTTAATCTTCAAAAACCACTTTTAACAATGCCTTATAGGCTAAATTTCTGAGCACCAACTCAAGGAGCACCAACCCCTCATTTAGAGACACCAATCTCAAGGAGTACCAACCCCTTACTCAGATTTCAGAATTACAATAATAATATATCAGAGGATCTCTTTATTTATAGTTAAGTTCATTAACACTCTGCTTCTAATACTCTAGGAATCCAACTCTTGTATTACAGAGTTTTTCAATACATCTCTTGATCAATACGGCCAAAGTAACTATCTCTCAGAATTATAGGCCAGCAACATCTTCACTATTTTCAACATTGGTTTTTATATACAATCCAAGTGTGTTAGTTACGAAGAAATCTTCAACAAGTGTTTTTCACCAGATTCTCAAATTCTCTTGCTGATTTTGAATATGAAGCTAATTCATAATGATCTGTAGATTATGGTAAAAATTAGAGAAACGCCTATCCATAGAGCTTTTAATTTCTGCTCTGAATTAGGAGACTTCAAATTGTAACTGAAAGAATTTCATCAAAGTCATGACAACCCACAAACAGAAAATCATATCCTCTAAAATCTCAAAGAATATTTTCCAGAGAATCGATACCAACCAAAGATATCGCTATGCAACTAAACTTATAAAATCACATGTCGGCCATAGAGACAGAGTTTTTTAAACATTCGCTGAGACATCCAGACAAGTATGCCAAAGGAAACTTTAACATTAAACATACTTTGGTTTCTTCTGTTTCGCCGTGACCCTTCGTTATCGGGCATACCCAATAGAGAATTCACTTTGTTTTGTCGAAAGCCCTGAGCTCACAATAGATTTCCAAGACATTAATGATCTCACATCGACAAAAACCTTTTCGTTTTGTGCATCGTTATAACATTATGATATCGGGGAGACCTCCTGTAGAGCACACCATGTCTTTCCGAAAGTATTCAACCAATTGTGTGTCGTTGTGACATTATACTATCGGGGAGACATTATACAGCCAACATTGAGTTTCACCAATGGGCTTGTTTGCTGAGACTCAGCAAGTCTCTCACCGAGATCTCCTTTAGTTTCATTCACTATCGTTGTGACCAAACGATATCGAAGAGACCTCTTGTAGACTTCATAATGTTTTGCCGAGAGTCACTTTGATAGACATTGTCGCTGTGACAATTCAAAACCTATGTCGAAGGCCTTTTCCATTTCCAAGTTGCCAAGACAGTATCAATCTCACACCGATGAGCCTTTGATAGAAATCCCTTGTGATGTCGCTGTAACATAATGTTTCTCTCGCCGATGCACCCTTCTATCTTATGAGGGTCGCTATAACATACCAATATCAGGGAGACCTCTCGACGAAAGCTTGAGTCATACTGAAAAACTTCATTCACTCGGAGTCACTGAGACATGATAGATCCTATGCCGACAAGGTTCTTTTGTGTTCCATCAGCGAGACCAGAGGTCACTCGCCGAGATCTCTCGCCGAAAACCCTAGCTCTTACCGAAGAGACTACCTTTATGTTTTTCGGTCGGTGTAACAAATCAAATTCGCCAAGACATTATATTGATAGCCATCAATTTTACCGATAAGTCTCCATATGCATACGGTCGTTGAGACACACTTGAATTCGCTGAGATACTAAACTGAATACTCCAAGTCTGGCCGAAGTGAAACTTTTATTGCGCCCGTCGGTGACACCAAAAAATTTTGCTAAGACCATATGACGACGGCACAACTCTCGCCAATAGACTTCCACATGCACTAGTCGTGGAGACAATATGATTTTGCTATAACCTCAACCCGACGGCCAAACTCATGCCGATATGCTTATTCTGAAGCGGGTTGGGGAGACAATGAAATCGATAAGACCTTATCTTGACAGTATTACATATGCCGATAGAGAACACTTTTCTGTCACCAAAACCAAAGACAAGTCTTGCTGAAATAACCTTTCTTGTGCCGGTTGCCAAGACAATGGGAATGTCACGCCGAAAGCAGCCTGTATGTTAAATTCAATTGCCATGACATCTGAAATGTCTTTCCAATAGGCAACTCAAACATTTCAAAGTGGATCGGGAAGACCCTGCCATTCTCACTCCGATATGAGTAAGCCCGAAAGAGAAACAACCAAAGCCTGTGATATGCAAGGAGAACCATTCTGACAAAGAAACCATCTTTCAAAAAATTTCAATCACAGATGTAGCATTCATAACTTGAACCAAAAATGGCACAAAGCTCAAACTGATCAGTACCATAAGATATTAAAATTCTAAATGTAGACTGTCCACTTAATGCCAAGACAAGTAAACCATATAGACAAAACTATACCAAGATAAAGCATGAGAGACCAATCTGAAACAGTCAACAAGTAGGGTTTTGACATCAAGGACAAACCATATGATCACAACTGAGATCCAACAGGAATGTGTAGCACATTATTTATCCCCTTCAATTTTCTATGGGAATCACATATGAACTCTATACCATGGCCAACTATACTCAAGTCAAAGTCATCGTTGAGGTACACCTTCCTCTCATCATATTATTAATACTTTGAAACAACCCCTAATGGGAAGTCATATGGAAGCTCAAGAGTTTATCAATTACACACCTTGTGATATATGATATTTCAATGTCATTATAAAGAATTGATATTATCTTGAGAAGATTTATCAAACTTATTAAAATCATTTTCTTTTTCTTCTCCTTTTTGCAGTCTTTATAATAGTGCTCAAGCTTTCTATAGTTCTGAAACTTAGACTTAGACTTTCTAAGAGATTTGAATTTCTCACAATATCTCTATTTAAATTTTTTTCATGTCCTTGAATTTCTTCTTTGATCTTCCATGAGCTATGACCTCTTTAGTAGATTTAGAAGCTTTTTACTACATCTCTTCTAAGAAAAACATAGCCACTACCTCATCCATTTTAATTTTCAAGGTGGTGCTTCTAATTACCATCACCAAGTGATCCCATGAGTCTAGCAAAGAACATGTAAGTGTCATGCAACAACTTTCTTCTCCATTTTTACTTGAATAGTGTGCAACTAGGCCACAATGATATTCAATGTATTCAATTTTTTGGCCATAGAACCACTATCATCCATTATCAACATGTACAAGGTCTTTCTCAAGAAAACTATGTTATCCATTCTTAGGAAATTTTGACAGAGTTCCTTATGTCTATTATAATTATGCTAGATTTCTTGAGTATATTCCTACTTCTTATCCCCTTATATTTTTGACATTATCCCTACTCTTCTTTTTATCTTTCCTTTCACCCAAGGCTTATCCTTTCTCATATATCTCATCTAACTCATAGATTCTTGTGCTAATTTATCTTCTGCCACAATTCCCTCCATCTATTTAGTCATATTGTTTTACTAACATCCTCACATTTATCTTCTCTTGATTTCATACCTTGATGATGGATCATGGAGTTTTATTTCAAACATTGATATTATAAATCTACACATCAAATCAAAAAAAGATTAGCTAAAAATTAAACATGGATTGTGGAAATTTTACATGATTTGAGAAAAGAATTAGCCTAGTAGTCACACAACTTCTTCCAAGGGTCTTGTGGAGTGATTTATTCATGTACATTTAATGAAACAAAATCCATCAAGCACAGCTTAATGGGATTATTTTCCTTTTTTATCTAATAGATATTAGTCAACTTGTGCAATTGTAATAGGTTTGGATTTAGATACAACTCATAAATCTCTCTCTATAAGAATATCCTAAATTTTTACCATCCACAACTCAAAGATAGCTCTTGTAAACTATTCTAGCTCTATTCTCAATGTGCTTTCCATTTTCTTGCATCAAGATCTTTTAAATAAACAACTAATCAATCCAAAATTAGTACAAACAACCTTCTCCCTAACACTAAGACTCAAGGTGACCAAGCTATAAAACCAAATAAAAGGATGAAAAGGTACACAATATGCATCGTACACTAATATATGTGTGGCAACGGAAAAAGTATCCCTTTACTTTTCCTTGCTCATTTGGGTCCTCCTTGCTAAACTAAGCTTAAATGTTACCTTGATTAAGCGTTGTAATGTGTTTGACACATTCATATTAGGTTTTGGGCCCTTGTAAACTAATGTACTTAAAGTGTACCTTGTAAAGGTGTTGTAAAATGTAACACACTTTCACACATTTCTAGGTTTTATTAATTAATTGAACCTATTTTTAACCAAAATGTACCTTAATGATGCATTGTTTAGAGTGTTGTAACACACTTTCACACTTTTCTAGGGTTGTGTTTAATAATCAAGCTTATTTATGCTTTACTTGGCCTTATTTTGCATCCACAAGCCTTAATTAATGCATATTTTTTAGGATAATCCCAACATAAACCAACATCTAATCATAATTCAGGTGTTTTTAGGTTGTATGGTCCAGATTTAGTAATCTGGGAGAGTCATACGCCACCTTGGGTGTATGAGTCTGACCTAGGTTTTTGGGTCCTGATCCTCATTTTACACCTTTCTAAGCATTTTTGAAATTGGAACCATAAATTATGCCTAATGGGACTCATACGCCACTTCTGGTGTATGAGTCCCATGTGGCCCAAAATCAAAATTAATTCAAATTCTTGGTGGTATTTTATTCTCCTAGATCTGATGTCAACTTGTAGTGTTGTAATTTTGAGGAATTTGACATGATTAAGTATGAATACAAGGTTCTTTCACTCATTTTTCTCCTAGCAACTTGAGAGTATTCATGCATTATAGAAAATTTACGATCAAGGAAGCATTCAAGAGTCTTCAAGAGCATAATATCAAGCATTATAGAGCATTATTCAAGCATCAAGCATCATGTCAAAGTCATCATGCATCATGTTTGTTTTTTAACTAACAATTGTGATGTAGGGTTTCATAATTCAAGCTAGCATTCAATTCAATATTTGTCCTATTCAAGAAAGAGTCAAGATCCACATCCATTGCAACCATCTCATGCATGTTTGCAACAATTTATTGTAAGAGTTTGGTGAGTTGTAGAGTTGCAACATTGTTTATTTATAGTTCATTCATCATTCCTTTATCTTACTTGATTTTGTTACAAGGTTTGATTACTAAAACGGGGTTTGACCATTGCAAAACCCTTTCTACTAACAAAACAACAGTTTTCCCTCTCTTTAGTGTGTGATTTGCAGATCTCGGTTGAAGACATATTGAAGAGAAAATTTGGAGAAAGTTGCCAACTATTCAAAGTTGTCAAAGTTGTCACCTTGCATTGAAGATCCTTGGAGAACATCTACAGGTTACAAATCAGAGATTCAGATCTAGAAACCAATTGGGAAGGACAGAGTAGATAGAGAAGAACAGGATTAGAATTATAAGATCCTAAAAACCCTAAAAGGACTAATACACTAATTCTGGCATATGAGTCCCAATTTAGGTCATTTTCTAGGTTTTTGTAGTTTTAGACACCCATTTGCCAAATTTCAATTTCTGCACAAAAACCTAGATCTGGAACTAAATTGCCCAGACTAGCATATGAGTCCCATTAGGATTTAAAAATAGTGTTTTTAGCATTTCAAAGCTTCATCTAGTCATCTTCAGATTTCTAGGTGCACACATTTCATCTTGCAATTTTTTGTTCTATTTTACATTCTTTTCTAAGTCATTTAGTGAAAGATTTCATCATACTAGGTTTAAGCATTTTGAGTTACATTATATTTTTCTTTCCAAGCCCTAGAGCTTGATGGTGAACCCCTCATTAGTTTATAATCATACCATAGGACAACCCTATTGCAAGATCTATTTCTCCTTTGCATATTTTAGATTGAGATCTCTAGGACTTTCCTTCAATGAAATAATTGCAAGGTGGGTTTTTCTCTATGTTCTAAACCATATGAAAGCATATCCCCCATTTTCTGTTGTTTCAATATTAAAGGCAATATGTGCAAAAATTAAATTGACCATATAGTTATAAGGAATTAAACAGAACAATAATATATCATAACGCAATAATTTACATGATGGAAATTATTTTAGGAGAAAAACTTCACAATCCAAAACAAGTCAATATATTATTTAGTATTCAAAGGTTACAATATACATGCAAAATATAAACCTTTACAAGAGTATTATCCATAAGAGATCTAGAGCAATTCTAGCAGTGTAATAGTATATACAAAAAATCACTATGAAACCTCCATCTCAAACAACCAATTAATATAAGCACTACATGAAACCATCAAGTGGTAATTAAGAACATGAGTTAAAACCACCAAAAATATGGCATCCAAATCCTTAATAAAAAATTAGACACCCAAATCCCAAGACAAGTCCATAGACTAAAAAAAGCATATTCATTCCACCTACCTTAAACTCATCATAATCCTCTCAACAACTTGGGTGCTATATTTTGACTCCATTATCTCCATTCAAATATGCCTTATGAGATGTCATAACATGCATCAAAAGTAAGTCAACAAGTATAACTTGCTCTTATAAGTCTCTTATGTGATATAGATTCCCTTACATTTATGATCAACTTTTTATTTGGAAGAGGTACATGTCATCATAACCCACTTTAGTTAAATCTCATTTTGACATTCTTTCAAGGCCAAAATCAGTCTCTAAAGCCCTAAAATTATTATTTTTCTTCAACAATAAAATGCAAAATTGAGACACCTTTACCTACAATTCTCTTTCTTGTTCATTAATAACTCTCAAATAGATGAGATATATGTAATATAAAACTACCCACCACAATATTTTATGGTCAAGGAATATTCAGCTACAAATATTTGATACTTACATGAAGTACAAGTTTCCATGAATGAAAATGTTAGCAATTTTTTTTGGTGCACTATATAAAACATGGGCTTGTTCCTTTAAGTAGTATATTTTTCAATAATTAGGATGTCCTTTGAGATATAGTACAACTTATTTTTTAATTCGAATCTAGATAAATGTATCAAATTATATTAAACAAGATACCTTATAGGCTTCCACCAAGAATTTGAACCTAAAAAGTAAGCTTAAGAGAAACCTATTTTTTGTGGTCTTATAAGCATTGCCCTATCTTGTAATAAAATAATTCCCCGAACCAAAACCAATAACATGTAGTAATAGAAGAGGGGTAACTAACAATGAAGGGTGATTGAATATAGGGGGACTCAAATTATTTCAGCTTGCTACAAATCAGTGATTAATGCAGGATACAATACTTTGTTAATTTCTATGAATACTAGCAGATGGGTAACTAACATAGCTTTGTTTATTTATTTAATTGACTCAATACTTCTCTTGCCTTGTTTGGATGAATGTATCCACGTATAAGATACCATATATGAATACAATAATGTTTCTAAGACGTATCCATACATGCTCATATTTGGGCCATATTGTGTACATTTAGATGATTTAACACCATACTATTTGGTGCAATATCCATTTTACAATTTATAAAAATAAATAAAAAGTTAGAATGTTTTTAGGTTGAAATGCTAAATGGTTTTTTCTAAAAACACATATTTATTACATTGTCAATTTGAAATAAAAAAATTTAAATTAAATAGTTATATTTGAAACATTGTTGGAAGGTACGAATGTCTAGATGTCATATATTCTTCAACAATTAAATAATTAATTTAATAAAAAATTAAAGAATACAACTATAAAATAACATTTCGAAATTAAGTCAAGATTTTGTATCATAATTATTAGGAGGCCCTTATCTTGATCGTTGGTATTCATCTTTGATATTAGACATCTCTATCTTGGAGGCCTATATGGGACATGTCTATATGCTAGGAGATCTCATATGAAGTTGTTTTGGGTCTCTACACATCTTTTAGAACTATCTCTTGCAAATTGATAAACTTATTGTGAAAATTTTGCAAATAAAGCATATAAACTATATTGGATTTTCTTAAAAGGTTGATATGTAGTGGACAAAAGCTAAAAGATCTTACAAACATATAATAATAGGCTAGTAATTTTATATTTATTGCATTAAAATTTACATTTCTATTGAAAAAAAAAAATATTATCAAACTCAAAAAGATAATAGAACAAGGAGAAACAATAATATGACTTTGAAATTTTATCAATTAATTGAAAAATATAATCCTCTTTGAGACTGCCATATCATGTTTCTTAAATAATGGCATTCCCCTCCCAATTAATCTTATATATCATAATGATTATGGTTTAAAATAATCTTGATAATAATGATTTTCAAATATCAATAGTACAACTAGCCTTTGCTTTCTTTCACATGATTTTTAATGCTTCCATGTTGCCTACTAATTATGATTTTTGACATTTTAATATGAGATTAAAGTTCCAAATTAAATAACTAGTATAAATATGAGAGAAATCTAATTTGGAGTTATTTAATTCACTTTAGAATTGTTTTATTTTTATTTGAAGAACTATTTCTATTTAATTAAAGAGTTATTTCATTTTACTAAATTAGAACTATTTTATTTAGTTAAGAACTATTTTATAAATTTAATTTTTAAAATAATACTATTTCTAAATAATTATTTTATTTTACTTTATAACTATTTTAAAAATGTTTTATTTTATTTACATATTTCTAAAGTATAAATTTGCACACACCTCCTAAGAAGTTGTAGAACCATCTTAAAATAATTATAATTAAAAATGCTGAAGAGAATTGAATAGAAGTATAAATATTACACAAGATTAAATAATTAATTATAAAAATATTAAAAAATGCAAATAAAATTTTAATTTTATTAAAAATGAAACTAAATTTATGATAAAATGTTACACAAAATAAAAAACCTTTTTTTAATAAAATGATTTTATGAAATTTTTATAGCTAAAAAATTTATATCTTTTCAATCTTTTAATAAAATATTTTAAATAAAAATTAAAAAATTATAATAATTACATACAAATAATCTATTTTCTAAAACAATTTTTTCATTCTCTAGAGTCAATCTCATTGGATCTATTATAAAATAAATTTCAATCAATACATTATATTTTTGTATGTTAATATATGAATTTTTATAATATAAATTTTAATCAATACATTATATTATTATATGTTGATATATGAATTTTAGGATGATCATGTCAATAAGAGGTAATATATATGTAGATTGTAGGAGGCAATAACATAATGTACTAGATGTAGATGATAGATATTTTTCACATGGGAATGTGAAACAAAGGGTTAGACACTAGGAAAATGGGTGCATGTGTCAATGCTAATTAATTAGAATCAAGAAATAGAATATGAGTTAATAAAGTAAAAGATAAATCAGATTAATGGATGTTCTAAATGATATTAGTTACTTCCCTTTTGATTAAGGGCTATTTATTAAGTTTATATGATCCAAAATATTATTTTATCTTTATGTATTAAAATTTTGTTAGCTAAATATTTTAAATAGTATTTCATGTGTCTGTCTATCCATTTTTATATTGTTAACTGATATGATATGATTTGAAAGATTAAAAAAAATTGAGGAAGGAATTACCTATATTTGTTATTTTCTTTCGACTTTAAGGAGGAAAAATAGGTATATAATTTCCCAAATTTTATGGGAACTTTTTTGAGAGAAAAATTATAGATTGTACTAAGGTTAATTCTAATAATAATCTCATTATGTTTTGTCCCTCCACCTAGTGGCTAAATTTCATAGCTATATCATCGAATTTATGTATATTTTTAATAAAATTAAAAGTTTAGAAAGATAGTGTGCCACATGAAAGGAGAGGTTTTTGGCACACTATAAAAAAAACTAAAAGATTGTACTAGGCATGAGTTTTTCACAGGCCACGAAATTGGTATCGAAAGTGATTATGAATTAAATATGTATATTTTTGTACTATATTATAAAATACAAAACATAATGTATTGGTTTATGTTTTATTCTTCCTACGTCTCATGATGTGTTTTCAAAAAAAAAAAAAAAAATTAAAAAATTTACCAATCAAGATATATATTTAGACGAAAGATTCTAAAACAATATATTACTAAAGTCATTTAATCTTTTTTCTATTTGGAGCATCTATTTAGGAATATTTCTCAAGCTTATTTACATAGCAACTCATCTAAATCCATGTTGGTTGGGTAAATTATCACAATTGAATTTAAGAACTTTTAGATTTCAAAGGGTTTCAAATGAGATTAAAACAAAAGTTCATTCTTCTATGGGATGATTGGATTCATGTTACAACAATGAAAGAACAAAATCTTACATTGATGTAAACAATACTTTGCTGCATCCATCTTAATGATAGGCCAATGTGGCTCCAATAATTCTAGCTTCTTAAAGGGTGTTATATCCGTCTTGTAATCTTATGTATTCTATCTCCATTTTTTTTGAAATATGTATTTGGACATCTAGGAGATGTCAAGATAAAGTTATTTAATTATTATTATTTGAGATACTTGGGATATAGTTGTAATGAAATTGAATAAAAAGAGTATTGAAAAGTTCAAGAAAATTGGGAGTTATACAATTGTCTTCATCAATCATCTAGTGTTTTAAATTTACTATTGTACATGTTTCACCATGTTTTATTTCGGATTTGATAGTTAATCACATATTAATCTAATTATTTAATTAGATTTGTATATTTTTTACCTATACTTTTATTACATCTATTTACCCCATTTTTAACAAAGCAAAGAAGAATATTTTGATTCTAATACATACACATGAACATCTTTTAATCCCAAGGTGCATATAATCCTAGTCTTGTCCTTTTGGCACTCATTTTTCCTTCATAGATGTAAGTGGTATATTGTCCTATTTACTTTCTATTTGTATAAAATTGTATAATTGTATATTATGTCCAACCCTAGCTCTATATGTCTAGTCTAGGCTTATTGTGATTATTTGTATGCATTATACTAATTAGCCTAAACTATAACCATAGTGTTCCTATTTCCACACCATATTTATTGGTGAAATTGTTAGATGTTACACAACATCAGGATCTAATTATGGTTTTAAAATCTAAACTTATTTTTTATGTTATCATTTTTCAAATATGGTTTATCCTTTTTCTCATTGTGCTCTCTTATTCTATATTTATGTTTAAGGTTGGTGATTGTATGCCATGCTTATCCTTTGTGCACCCTACCCACCTTTATAATAGATATAGGATGTGTCTATTTTCATAATTAAATCATTTTATTGCTTTATCTTTTTAATATTATCATTATTTATGCCAAGGACATCCCATAGTTCCTAAATCTTCCATTGAAGAAATACCTTGTCTAACCAATAACATGTCTACCCAATCCAATAATTATCTTTGATGGTGGTCATATTGAGGTCAAATGAGGTGAAATACAAGATTATGATCATGATGAAGATGTGGATAAACAAGATATACATATTACTAGATATGCTTTGATGAATGTATTTCAAAATACAAAATTTATTAATCAATGAGCACATTGATTCTATAATATATTAGTTTAATTACCTCATGATATGGAAATATTGGACAACCTTGGATACTTAATGAGTAATCTTAGTGATGTGTCCCATAATTCATCTTATTCCTCTAATCCTAACCCTACTACTCTCATAACCACTACCACCATTCCTTCTAGTGTTGGACTTAGTGCATCCATCCTTCTTAGATATTTTCCTACTATCTTATTGAAAGGTTGGATTCTATATTTTATCATTTCTATTATTAGTTCCATCGTTCCTACTACCCATTTTCACATATATTGTAATCAATAGTTCATGAGATCACATATTTGAGGCATATTATCATAAAAATTAATTCCATGTATATTCTTTAACATGTTTTTTTATATCAAAGTGATTAATGGTTCAATAACTTAGACCACGCCACTTGGAGGCAATAATCTCATAGGGAGATGGTTCTTAGAGACAAGGTCAACCCCAATAAAATCTAGTTGTGCCTAAGATACCCCATGCTTAGCACAACACTTAAAGTGGGTTTCAAACCTATGACAATTTTTTATATCTTTTAACAACTCAATTATTCATTCTACATGCCCAAGGCCCTAAAATTTGGGGTAAATTATTGAGAAATTTTACACAACTCTTAGTTAGTGGGGGACATCATATAGAGTAAATGGGTGTTGGCTTGGTTGTTGAATATGTTTACACTATACCTTACCTCAATGTACCCCCATGACAAAACATAGGGTAGTCCATGCATTACCATAAGTGTGACCATTATCTCCACATGTCCTATCTAGCCATTGCAAAGAATCCCTTGTCTTATGAGATTTAAATATGAGTTGATGGTGTGAAACTCTTCAATCCCCACAATTAGAGACAAACTTGGTGGGTTGTATTCTTGAACATTTTAAATACATATTTATAAGAGCATTTCTAACTACAACATTTGACTCAAAATCCCTCACGATAATGATTTGATGAATGTTTATTCCCTCTATTAATATTAGTTGGCCTTAGACTCATTTGCAAGCTTTCTTTTGAATTCTATTTTAGAAAATATAATATGAAATGTACCAAAATAAAATTTGAGTTGTTATGAGAAAAGAATGATATCATCACATTATAGACTTTTCATATTATGTTATGATAACAATTATATTATCTTCTCTAATTCATGGCTAGCTAAAAATTGCTCTAACAAATGAATCTTAAAGAGAAAATAAAAAATAAGTTAATATTCATTAAAATAAGCTAATTAGTGCCAACTAATCATGGAAGGCTTTACTTCTTACATACCATATAAGAAAAGAATCCATAAAATGATTCAATATCTTTCAAGGGTTTTCACATTGTTATGGTCACTTAGAATTTAACTTGATAAAAATGGATATAAGTTTGATGAAAAAGATAATCAAGAGGAAATTATGTTTTTGGTAACAAAAGCAGGAGAGGGCCCCTAAACCCAACTAGAGAACAGAATGAGGCCTAGAGGCCACCAAAACAAACCTAGAAAAACAACAGGGGCCAAAAAATTGACCAACAACTTGCAACAAGTCCAACACCTACCAACACATAACAACAAAAACTATAAACTAGCGAAGGACAACATCCCTAAAGAGAAAATAAAAACAAAATTTATGAAGGGAACACAGGTCCATTAAGAGCATCGAGCAAAAATCTAAAAAAACACAAACTACCACACACAATTACTCCTGGAGAAAGCAGATAAGGTTCCATTCATTCTCAAGTTGTTCCAACACCCCACTAAACTGTTCCATCAAACTAGTCGCTCCTTCATCCAATTGCTCCTCCACAACCCAAGAGTTTTGTTGCTTCCAATAGCCTTTCCTAGCCTTAGTCACCTCACTCACCACCCTAAAGATGACCTTTTACATTATTCCCAAAGTAATTACAATTAACCTATTGAAGGCCCTATCCATCTTGTCCACTTTCTATTGGAACGAGAAGCGTCTAGGCCTCCAAGGTTCTAACATCATCCTGCATTATCCCACTCTTTTCCTCCATACGCTGAACATCCATCCCCTTCATGACATCCCTAGCCACCTCTTGAATTTCACATTTAATATTTTGAAGCCCTTCCTCCTCCGGATACTTTGAATCTTCGATCACTGGTTAGTCATCACCAACCATTTCTTCATCTTGTTCACTACTTGCAGAATCATATGAGATATCTTCTCCCAACACAACCGAGAGCTCCTTTTTACTCATATTAATTGGAGACGGATTTTCCTCTTCAGGGCCATCCCTAGGCTCTTCAAAACAAAATTTCTTCCCTTTGGAAGACTAGCTAGCAAACCTAGTCGATTGTATCTCATCCCTCCCAATGCTAGAATCATCCAAATTTCCAAGCTCCTCCTCATCTCTAATTTCAATGGTGACTTTTTTTGCAATTTTAGGATCAAGACTATCACAGGCCTTCCTTTTAGTGCCAGAGTTACTTGGTGGGTTAATACAAGCCTCTTTTCCTTTCTTATTTAGATAAGTAGGGTTTCCCATGGTAAAAAGGTGCTTAATTGAAGATTATTTAAAATTGGAAGGAACACCAAGGAGATTTTTAGCAAGAAGTCTCATAGAAGAGGGACCCTCACCAAAAGAAATAGCCAAAGAAGGGTTGGGGAGAGGTTCTGCATGAGAAATAGGGGCAAGAAAATAGTAGGGATACTACCGGAAGGTCCGAATAGGGGGGTAATAGTAGCAACATAATTATAAAGACACTGGATCAAACCCTGGTGGAGAGGGGGTGAGGTGCTCTTAGCTTTACATTGTTTTAAAGACGAAAATAGAAAGAAAGGTATGTTAATTTTCTCATTCCTATATATATGACATACAAAGGGGAAATTGTACCTATGGACAATGGTAAAGCACCCTTCAAGAGTGAAATAATTCATGATATGAACACTAACAACCCCATAGGAACTGATAGGTGTTCTCCGTTATAACCATTTTGGCTTCTCACTAGCTTCTCATCACCTTCAAGGAATCTGCCCATGAACCCTGATCATTGTCATTACTTTTTTTGGACACTCTTAAAGGCCACTACACTGAAGACCTATCACAACCTCAATCAGCCTAGGGGACACTCCAAGTTCTATACTGTCAATGTAAACTCTATCCTCTCTCCAGGAATTGTAAAATTTAGCAGTAATGTTCTCATTATAACCACGCATCGCTATAAAGAATGTTCCATCCTCCTTGAAGAGCTTCCATAGCTCAATTTTATATCGTAAAGGCACACAGGAGAACGGTTTAGACCTTTTCCTGGGACCCCCATCGAGTTACAGTCATGGTGGTAGAAGAAAGAAAAATTACCTTTCTCAATAGTCGAATTAGTGGGTGAAGAAATAATAAAAGAAGCAATAATATAGTTGATGCCCTAGTTTGAGTGTATAGTAGAGTGTGAAGAAGATCGAGCGAAGTGTGTAGAAGTGTTTATGTGCTTAACCGGAACTATAATAAGGCTTTTGCAAAAGCTATTTTCTTAGTTCAATATCCTATGGATCTAATCCAAATATTTCTATAAGACAGTGTGTCTTCTTTGGGCAGTGAGCCCTCTTGTATTTGAGCAGTGAGCTCTAGGCAGTGTGCCTGAATGCATGAATGCATGTGCATTCCCATTTATTTCTCATTATACTTTTAACAGGGTATAATCTTGTGGACTGACCTCCACTATGGTTTTTCCCTAACAAGGTTTCCACATAAAAAATCTTGGTATTGTGTGTGTTTTTGATGTGTTGATTACTTATACTTTAATGTTCATTCATCAAATATAAGAATAAGTTAAATAAAGTTTTATAAGTTTGAATATTCTATGACAACTGATTCACCCCCCTCTCAGTTGTTTGTTCTTGTTTTTCCAACAGAAGCTTGTGTGGAACTGGATAGTGTAAGGACATCTATTAGATTAGCTAGTAAACAAAAGCTTAGGGTCTTAATTGATGAAATCTTGAGAAACTCTAAACATGATAACAAGGAGGATAACATTGAAAATACTATGGAGGATGCATATGACAATATAGATGGCCCTAGTCACTTCCTTAAGCTCAACAAGATGATTAAGGAGGACTTCACCCTAGAGTCATCCACTCATCATTTGGGGAAGGAGGAGGATGGAAAACCTAGCCATGGTACTGGTGATTAACACAAGGATCTACTAGTGCATGTTAGCACTATGGAAAGGAAGTTGAACTATCATACCTACTTCACTATCAAGGTGATTCATCACTCTGATGTTACTCTCACATATGTGTTGTAGGAGGAGATAAAGAATCAAGACCCAAAAACTGATCCCAACTCTAGTAAGAAAAAATAAAATAAAATAAAAAGAAGAAGAAAGATGTTTTCAAATTCCTCGTGGAGGAATGGGGAAACATATCTAAGTAGGGGTTTGGGGGTTATCTCTTGCCTGCTCCCTTTAGGTGGTATTTTTGTGTCTATTGTTAGTTTGATTTTTTTGTTGTTTCTATTGTCATTTTTTGTTAATCATGTATTATTGAACTTATGCCCTTGTGGTGTTTTGTGTTAAGGGTAAAAGACCTTGTAAATGTTGTTTATATTATTAGAAAAATAACAATGACAAAAATATATGCCACTATATAGTTAACTTTCATTGTAACCAAAGAAAGTTTGTTAGTATAAAAATATTTTTTTTAATTTTTTATATAAACCAAAAAACATTGATGGTACAAATATGACATTCCATTGAAAAAAAAAATACATGGCATTCAAATATGCTATTTAGCATTTTTCTTTAATGAAATTTTCTAACCGCTATAATGAAAGAGTAAATTCACATAAAAATAGTTATCATCTCTACAATTTAAATCATTGAATTTTTGAACCAATTTGTAGGAGGCTAGGTACTATTCATCAATCCTATAAAATCTTGAAAGTTATGTCTCAAGAAACTAGAGTAGGTTGTTTTTAATGGTGTTATCTACCATTAAATAGTAGGGAGAGGAGAGTGATTTTGGTTTTACTTTTAACCTTTTCTTGTTGAAATTTCCCTATTTTTCGTACTCTTACAATTTCTTTCCTATTGTTTCCTCTCAATGTATCCTACATATTTTTTGGAGTAAATTAATTAGTATTTACTCCAATACTTAATGCAAACTTAGGAAAGGGTCATTAGTTCTGATTGTGAGTGTTATTGCATTAATTATGCATTTCAATCAATCGTGTTTTATTCTTTGTGTTGCACACAAGATAAAGTCACTTCATTGATTCATGAATTTTGTTATCTCACTCCTCTCTCAGTCAAAACTTCATCATTCAGGGTCTCATGTTGAGTTTTCCTAAGTCTACATAAGGATATTCAATCCTTCATTGTATTCATTCAGTAATCAATAACCATTATTGTTTCACATATTTTGTTATGTAATTTATCATTTGTGTGTGTCATGTTTCTCTTCATAATATCATCCAGGGCTTGTGGAATCTCAATCACAAATTCTTTCAATAGTTCTACCAATTCTTGACCCAAGTCTTCCCTATAATCAATACCTTTTTTAGAGTTTTCAAATACCTTTTTTTGATTCTATGTACCATTTGTGTTGACTCTCAAGTATGTAGTCATTTTAATATAGAATAGTGTACTAGTTAAAACTCAAGTTGAACTTCATTCAGTTACATGAAAATAAAAGACCACAAATTAATTTTATATTCAAAATATTGCATTAGTAATGGCATTCAAAGATGGAATAAATTTTATGACAATTGTTGGTCATGGATTGCAAGTAAGCTTTTATTACTTCTAATAGTAAAATTACCATATTTTTGTTAATTCCAATTTAATCTTGTGCCTACTTTGATGGGGATATCTTAGTGTAATAATATATTGCCAAGTTATGTTCTTGTTAGAGTTAGCTTGCAATCTCATACTTGTGCATCCCTATCCATATATATTTTACATATGTTTAGACTAATTCCTAGATATTCATTCTTCATCTTGAAATCAAAATTTTATTTCCACAAGTTCCACTTTTGACTAACTTGAGATTGATGAAGGTCAATCCTAATGAGTGCAAGAACAATTCATAAAACCCAAAGTTTTAAATTGAAATTTTAACTTTTTCATCCCTTTCACTTGCTATTATAATACACATTTCATGTAAGATACTATTACATGATTGTATTTATAGATATTCATTATGTACTTAAACACAACATGATGCAATTAAATAATCATATGCAAATTCCTACCAAGATGGCATGGATAAAAGTTAAATCTCTCAAGTCAATAATATTGTCATCATTCTTATTTGAATTATTCGATAAATAGAAAATGCAAATGTTAACAAGAAGGAAGAATAAGGAGCATTGGTTTATGTTCCTATCTCTAAGTTATCTCTCAAAGAAAACATCTAATACATTTTTTTTTGCTTTCTGATTAGTGTTTATAAATAAACATGATGTTATTAAAGTAATGTAGTGGTCCTTGTATTTACTTCAAAATTTCTCTTGAAAATTTATGTATGTTTAATTGTGACTTTGTAAAAAGTTATATTAATATGATTTTATGTTCACAAAACTAATTATAATATTATCTCTTATGAGATGCAATCATTACTTTAATGTGGTTTCATATTCTTATAATACATGTTGTCTTATTATCCACATGACTTGGTTAACCTTTCTATATTCATTGTTTATATTATAAACAATGTTCTTATTGTATACTACTAGATTGTGATAATAAACAAGCATTAAAATTTCAAATGCATTCAAAAAGTGATGATACACCGAGCAATGTGTATATGGAGAAAAAAATTATAACTATGAATTCTAACAAGTGTATAGCAAAAATAATATTGTTTTATAATTTCTTTAATTTTCAAAACTATTTAAATGATATCATTTGAATGAATAGACACAAAAATTTATAGACTTGCCCATCAAGTATTACACATAATAACTTTAGAAAAAAGCATAAAAGACAATATATATTTGTACCTATTAACCATGTGATAGCACTCTTAGATGTTATTACTAATTCATACAACTTTAGAGAAATTAATTAAAATATTAAAAAAAAAACTAAAATTAACTAAAATATATTTGTGCCTATTAACCATAAACGATAATATACATTTATGTATATTAATCATGTGATAGCATCCTTAAATGTAATTGCTAATTCATATAACTTTATAAAAAATAATAATTAAAAAAAAAAAAAACTAAAATTAACTAAAATATATTTTGTACCTATTAATCATGTGATAACATTCTTAGATATAACTACTAATTCATATAACTTTAATAAAAGAATTAAAATATTTAAAAAATAAATTAAAAAATATTAATTAAAATTACTTAAATCTAATTAAAGAGAGCTTACCTCTAATGATCATAAAATTGGTAAAGGTTAATCTCCAAACTTCCAAACTTGAGCGCATCTCTCGGAACACTTCTAGCAACCAAACACAAAAAGCCTCAAATTCACACCGAAAAAAAAGAAGCGTATATTAATTCTCGTACTGTAAACTTCCTTTTTGGATGAAAAAATAAAACTACTCGAAAGTCACGTATTTGTCGTGCAGCCACCTCACCTTCAATCTGTCTTTCCCACCAACAGTAATACTCGTTCTCATTCACTGTGGGCCCGCCGGTAAACACGTCCTACTCCTATTCCACCGGCACATGAAAAGACCTCTCGCTGTAAATGCTGCACCTGTGATAGGTTGGCAATGGTATCAGGGAGGTTTAAATTCACATAACTGAAGTTATCAATGGTATCAGGGAGGTTATTTAATTTAATACAATGTTCCAAGTATAAATGCTGCAGCTGTGATAGGTTGCCAATGGTATCAAGGAGGTTATTTAATTTACTATGCTGCAGCTGTGATAGGTTGCCAATGGTATAAGGGAGGTTATTTAATTTACTACAAACACTCAAGGATAAATGCTGCAGCTGTGATAGGTTGCCAATGGTATCAGGGAGGTTATTTAAATACCAACACTCAGTCAAGTCTAAATGCTGCAGCTGTGATAGGTTGCCAATGGTATCAGGGAGGTTATTTAAATTTGTACACCCACTCAAGTGTAAATGCTGCAGCTGTGATCGGTTGCCAATGGTATCAGGGAGGTTATTTAATTTAGTACACCTACTCAAGTCTAAATGCTGCAGCTGTGATAGGTTGCCAATGGTATCAGGGAGGTTATTTAATTTAGTACACCACTTCAAGTCTAAATGCTGCAGCTGCGATAGGTTATCAATGGTATGAGGGAGCTTATTTAATTTTCTACAGCCTCTCAACTCTAAATGCTGTAACCGTGACAGTTTGCCGAGAATATTAGAAAGTAAATATTGGAAGCTGGAAATATCGCCCTCTACTTGCATTATCCTCAAATCCCAAATGTTATCCTCAAGACTGAAGTGAAATGGCCTCCGTATTGCAAAGCGCCAAATGTTGCGCACAAGACTGAAGCGAGATGGCTTCTGGCATGATTCCAACCTTAACCATATCAAACTTGGAGGAATCATGGCTCGCGTGACACCGCCAATGGGCAGATTCTTCAAGTGAAGGAATCGAAGATCAGGTCCGTACAACGTTTCAAGCCTTTCAGCGAAATTGTTGTTATTGGACATGGCTCGCGTGATACTGAGTCGAAGGCGAGAGAAATTGTTGTTATTGGACATGGTGCTTAAATGAGCTGCCTTCCATAGTCGGGTACCCTCTATTTATCTTTCTCTTTCACCTTCAGCGATGCTTCGCCCCATATCTCGCAAATGGTCATGCATACCAAACACACCTTTTTCGTCAATCTTTATCAGTAACTTCAGGGAAAGATTATTTATAGCTGTGTGTACCGTCTTATACAAAGATTTCCAGAAAACAATGGGACACCCTTTTTGTTCTCTGATGAAGAAGCAAGCGATGTCGAGAAATATTTGTTTTTCCTCTTCACTAAGAGCACTGTAACTGATTTTGAGTCTTTCATGAATGTCTGGGCGGAGAGTAATGTTGCCAACAGTCTCCGTCCAACACTCTGTGTCATCGTGCTTATCATACAAAAAGGCTCCAATCACTTCCAGTGAAAGAGGATGCCCCTTACAAGCCTCTACTATTCTTCTGGACAGATCTTCGTGAGTGGGAGGTGGAGATGCTCTCATAAAGGCGTGCCAACTGAATAGCTGGAGACTTTCATTTATCTGCAATCCAGTCATCTCGTGGATGCATTCAGATGACACCCCCGCACCAAGGAGAATGTGCTTGTCTCTGGATGTAATAATAAGTCTGCTACCAGGGCCCAGCCAATCCCCAACCAAAGCATTTGATTGCACCTCAGCATCTACATCATCTAAAATGAGAAGCACACGTTTTCCTCCCAAACGATGCTTGAACAAAGATATGCCCTCGTCAACACTCCGCACTTCTCCATCATACTTGATTAAATCTTGCAGGATTTGCTTCTGCAATTTTACGAGGCCCATGGAGTCTGCAGCAGTGGCGCGTACGTTAAATACAAAGGACTTAGCGTCAAATTTATGAAAAAATTGATTATACACAGCTTTGGCAAGCGTGGTCTTGCCAATACCACCAATGCCCCATAATCCAGCTTTAACCACACCTCCCTCTGAATTGAGTATAAATTTTTGAATGAAATCCTGGGTGAGGGTTTCCATTCCGACAGGATGCTTGGCAACATCTAACGGCACGTTGTCCAATGTCTGAATCACATCATTCACCACCTTCTTAACTAGCTGGGCTTCGAAGCTGCACATGGCCGATTAGTAACAATTAAAAAGAGATGTAAAATACTGTTCGCCAATAGAAA
The DNA here is from genome assembly GCA_007258455.2 of Sequoia sempervirens. Classification (NCBI taxonomy): domain Eukaryota; kingdom Viridiplantae; phylum Streptophyta; class Pinopsida; order Cupressales; family Cupressaceae; genus Sequoia; species Sequoia sempervirens. Next base: position 707,370,639 of record VDFB02193867.1, on the reverse strand, counting down.
ATGTAAGACTTTGACAACGGCAGCAAAAGTTGAAATCATATCATATCGAAGATAAAAGTTAGAAAATTTGATGTAACAAAATATTTTCAAATATTATGAAAGCGCATGCGATATGTACGAGTTAATGATAAAAAATAATAAACATTCAATAATTATATTACTGTCTTAATAAATTTATTAAAATATATATTATTAAAGTTATAAAATACTAAAAATAGAATATTTAGATATATTTTTTATTTTTAAATATTCTTAATGTATTAATAAATTTCTAAATGATATATTTTTATATGAATTTGGTTCGTGATATTATTATTCATTTTCAAAGATTAGTTCTGATTTTAAATCTTTCATTTTTTTTTTTTTTAAATATGTAAGTACAAAATTCACCCAAGTCATTTTTCATATCAGAGATTTGATCTTTCGACTTTTAAAATTCAAAATTGAAATTTAGATCTTGCTAACCTCTTCAACAACCTTTTTACTAGCTATTGTGAGCCAACTATGTATGTTTGTGTTGCTATGTGTGTTATGTTATTATTTTTAAGACATTTTATTATTATTTGAAATCACAAGGATGAATTACGAATGATTGAAGATAATTTATGAGAATATTATAGTAGCATTATCAAATCACCAAATCAACATACATAGTCATTGTTCCAAAGTTGTTGACTTCATGGCTTAGTACAATTAGAACTTTGACAAAGGAAAATATGATCCTCATAGTTGAATAGATTCCTCAAAGGTATTTACAAGTGTGGATTTGAACTAGAGTAAAATACAACTAGTTTGCAAATTTTGAGACACTTGTCAAATTAGACCCTAAAATTTTAATATATCAATGATACAATTCCATACATCTTAAACATCATTTCTCATCTCTCAAATGTGTCCAATTTGTTTCAAATACATTTCTTTAATTATACATTCAAGTGTGTTAATTTAATTTCATATATTTTCTTTATCTTCACAAATAATTTAACACTAGATTATTTGAAATAATAAGATAGATCCAATTTATTTGGATTGAATTAGTTTAATTTCACATTGAGATTTACACGAGTAGTTTAATTTTAGTATATTTGAAATAATATGATTAGTCGAATTTGATTCAAATTAGTCTAGTTTTTTTGGATTGAGTTAATTTAATTTCACATAGTTTTAATATATGTACAAATAATTTAAGTTCATTTTGTTTAAAATAATATGATTGGTTTTCTTTATTTTGAACAAACCCTACTAGTTTAGAATAGACTCTACTTTGTTTAGAAGGAATGAATTCTAATCTATTATCAATAGATTTTAGAAATATAGAATAATTATGAGTCCCTTATTTAAAATTATATTTTTATTAATATTGAAGACTTGTACTATAAATATTTATAATTATTTGGTGAACACTTTCAATGAATCTCAATTACATGTTATAGTGGTGTAGTGTTACTATGACATATCCAATGCTTTTTAGTCTCTCTATTTAGACCCTTTAGCCCATTAGCCCATTAGCTATCTCCCTTTTCCACCTATATATACTATTCATTGCCATACCTTTCACTCTAGGTGACCTTATCCCTTGCATATCTCACATGACTTAACAATCATATAGTAGTAGATATGTTTATTTATTATTGTTTTACATGTTATTAACATATTTATATATCACATGTTATGTTTTTGTTTCTTGTATGAATTATTTTTTTAAGTTAAAGCTTGTGTTTCTTCACCATTGAGGACAACACAAGGGCATCATGTATTAGCCCTTTATTTTATGTTCTCACATGCTTGTCCTTTTTTTTCATCACTTGATAGATCTTATTTGACTGACACATTATGTTATTGCTAATATTTATTACACATTTTTGTGTTTTATAGAATGGTATATTTTCTCCTTAAATCCTTTGAGTTGGGACACCTTACAGAAATATGTGAAATGTTACATCCAGTTTCATAGTTACCGAGCTACTTTTACCATTATGAGTGAAAATGTTGATAAATGTAAATTGTGACTTTTATATGCTTTTTAGTTGAATGAAATATGTGAATATGCAATAAGATGTTAATGATTTCAAAAGAATGAATATGTTTTGAATTGATGGAATGTTATGTATTGCAATGTGAGTGTTCTAATGCTTTGGTAATAGGAATGTATTATGATGAAAATAGATTTATTATGGAAGTCTAGCTACTTTTCTGTTGAACTAAGCTGGATGCAGGGACGGATTCAATCCTCTTGAAGGGAGCGGAAGTATCACTCAGGAGAAGTGATTGGTTGGGTAACCCTTAATGAAACCTAATTGAGCTTACACACACTAATTTTTAGTTGGTTAAGTCAAGTCAATAGCTTGGGAATCGAGTAAGTGCCTTTTGTCATAGACTTGGCTTATTGGAATAATTAGGTAGTCGTCCTTTGTTGAGATAGGTTATTTTCTTGAATTGAATGGAATTGGTTTTATTCTTTGGTTTCTTGATTGATTGTGATCTGTTTGAGTCTCTTGCCTTATGTGAGTTCTTCTTTATGTGGTTATAATTAATCGATGAGCTATAAATATATATGTACTTCGTGTATGTGTGTCTATATATATATATATATATATATATATATTCATTATCAATTTGTGAATTACAGTAATATGATATATGCATTCAAAATATCGAAAGATACTTTTGATAAACTTACGAGTTGATATATATAGTGTGTGTGTGTGTGTGTGTGTGTGTGTGTGTGTGTGTGTGTGTGTGTGTGTGTGTGTGTGTGCAATATATATAAATGATAATGAAACAATAATGTGCACTTTAAAGGCAACGCAACAACCATTTAATATGCATTGACAAGCTTGCAAATACAATGCAATATATAAGTGACTCAATCAAGAGTAATAAGAGACATTTGAAGGTACATTTAAATGTTGACTTGGTCATAGAACAACAAACACCAAAAAGCACAATAGAAGGTTTTAGGTGTTGCCAAAATATGAAACTACATTACAAATAGAAGTCTAAATTGTTAAGCTCTATCCAGTGATGGTAGAAAAAGTAAAATGGACAACAAGTCAAATAGAAGCTGGCATATTATGAGTCAACCTATTTGATCTTTCACCTTGCATTTCTGGAATGCATTCTTACTGTCTCTATTTTAATCAACACGCTACTTTGTTTTTATGAGTATTAATTTAAAATGTTGCCACCCATTGAGTTTAGTTGCTAAGTCGATCTTATGAGTTGAGAAGTGTCATTCAACATTGCTTGTTTGTAGAAAGCTTTTTCTCTTATTTCTATATAAATAGGGGGGAAGAATACCTCATTTGGGTGCACAATTCACATGCATTTCACTGCTTTTTATTTGAAATATTCTTGTTTTCAGTTGAGAATTTATTTGTGAGGAGAGTTGTGAGAGTTATTATGAGGAATTGCCTATGAGTAGTATAATATAAAGGAAATATGTTGTTCTTGGGGTTAAACATTTCCTTAAGAAAGGAATTGCCTTTGAGTAGTATAATATAAAGGAAATAGGTTGTTCTTAGGGTTAAAGATTACCTTAAGAAGGGATTTTCCTATGCATAGTACATGAATGGTCATTAACCAAATTGAGCTAGGATAGTGGGTGAAGAGATGACACTTTTATATGGAACTTTGGCCAAAGTAGTGTAAGTTAAGGTTGAAAAGTTCTAACACGAAGATGGCAAGAGGAAAGAATAAAGTGGAGAGAAAAATTGGAGTTGAGATTCTTGAAAATTTGTTTAAGTCTAAGACTAGGAAAAGTCATCCCTGGAGTAGAAAACTCCTAAACCAACAACTCTTTAGGATATACCATTGGATTGTAGAAGACTATGCTACCAGGTTAATAGGAGGGTTATGGAGGTTTACCGATGGGTACCTTCATCCTACAAAATTGATTAAATGACTCTAAGGGATAGGAAGAATTGAAATAACCCCCTTATCAATAGCAACTAGTAGTTGCAAAGAGTCAAGGAACTTGGATTGAGTAGGGATATTATGAATCTCTATGTATGCTTTATTAGAATAGAACTAGTTAATAGCATATATTGGAAACTTTTGTCAAATTAGGAAGTTAACGTTTTGTGAATTGAAAAAAACTTGACAAAATAAGAGGTTGGATAAACCCTTGGCAAACTTGATTCGATACAAGGTTAAAATCTTGCAATGTTAATTGGAGTCAAGAGAGAAAGTTGATAATTTTGAATGAAGATTAGAGACCAGTAGGTCAAGAAAAGAAGCAACCCACAAAGAATTAAAAGCCAACTTGATTCCACCAAGTGGAATAGGAAAGGTCAATTTGGAGATCCCAATTGAAAAGGATAAAGAAGAAAAGAAACCCTAGAATGTCTAAAGTTATGAGAAAATAAAGTTACCAAGGATTTGGACAAAAATCACTTGGAATGATGATTGTTATTTGGGAACTAAAAAGTGAATCAGATTAAATCTGATAAAGGCTCAGTTAAAGAGTATAGTTTGATTGAAGTACATATTGAATTCACCAATTGGTCAACAAAAGAGGACTTGTGTTAGATGTTTCGAAAGGAAATCGGATATAAAGGGAGACCACATGTCGAATCAAAAGAATAATTTGGAAACAACAAACTAAGGTGAGTACACATTTGTCGTAAGGGATCCTTAGGGAAGCTCATCAACAAAAGAGGCTTTGCGGACATATGATAATATTCTACAATGGTTAAATGATATTAGTATTCATGGAAAAGAAAATTGGAATAAAATTCTAGTGTCTTGTAAATTGTGGTATATTCATTAGATCTCGTTATGGTGGATTGAACTGTTGAATCAAAGAGAATAGAAGGCAATAAAGAATCCAATTTTGGGAACAAAAAACTATATTCAAGGCATATCAAGGAAGTTAAGAAAGGCAAGTAATAGACAACCAACTATTAAAAACCAACAACAAGGAATGTTAAACCAATTCAATCAATTAGGGAGAGAAAATGTTTGCTAAGAGTTCAACTATTAAGATGATCTAATATCATGGAAACACTAAGGGGGGAAGGAGAGTAGATAGACTCGGATAAAGTACCCCATACAAATGAACTACATTGATGTATTTCCAATTTGAAAGAACTTTTGACTTAGTTGAAAATCATGATTCAATCGAAGTCTCATCCTCAATAACCATAACAAGGTTGGAAAGGATAGAAGATAAGCTAATGGAACTACTAGTGAAATGTAGTGGAAAGGTCAAGGCTTGCACGTCAAATGAGAAATAAATATTTACAGCAAAACTCTAATGTATTTGAGTTGGAAGATCAATTATTATTATCATTGGTGCCTTAGAAAAGAATAGGCAGTATGCTTGGTTATGAAAGGAAAAATTATCGCCTATGGAATCGGAAAGGGAAGAATTATATATTCATGATCTTGAGTTATCAAGGAGCGTACATGCTTGGTAGCTAAGTACATGTAGTTATTTATGATATCTTTTGGAAGATAATATCAAGTCAACATGATCAAATGAGAATATTTACTTGAACTAGTATAAATGCTCATCAGAAGAAATAGATTGAGCTAAAATTTGAATTACAACTTGGAAATTAGTAAAGGATGAAAGTAATCCAAGATCTAGATGTCCTAAGGGGAAGGAGTTTAGCTTCGTTGTCAATATTTAAATATTATATTTCGAGAATCGAATGTGGCATAAGCCCATGGAAGAGGTTTATACTTAGTCAAGATGGAATATTATGAATCAAAAAAGAACCTATGTACCCAAATATCTGGAAGATGAAAGAATGAATGAAGTAAATAGATGTCATAATCGGGTATATAAGGAAATGACAAATATTTTTGGATGAGGAACAACTATAATCTGGAAGGAGATAAAGTATAATGCTGGAAGGTATATAGCAAGATGATGTCAAATTCCAAAGGATGATGACAAGATTTTGTCATTGGCAGGGCTCGTATACTCCCATGGAATTCTAGAGGGGAAGTGGTAGATCAGAAGAATAGTTTGATCTTTCTATGTCAATAGAATTGACATAATGTTATGGTAGATAGAATCACCAAGGTAATTTTGATTGGAAATTTTGATTGAAAGGATAGTAGTCATAAACATAATACTGTAAAATGTAGTTGCTTAATGTTCTTGAGAAGGTTATCTCAAATGTGAACAAGCAAGAAATGTTAAGGTTTTGTGTAAACCATGATTATATTAAAAGGAATTCAATTATATTAGCCAATTAGGAAAATGGGATAAACCAAATCTTGGTGGAATACTTATAACATCTATCATTGAGGTTAGGTCTATTATATGGGAGGAAGGATTGAATTTCTATAAAGCTAAGATAAGGTAACAACTTAGATCAGAAAGGTTGTCAAATGGAATAATATAGATCAAGAGGATCAAGGAAAATGTTGATACAAACTTAAAATTATGAAGTAGTATAATTATGCTTAAGGTAGATAGTTGTGTTAGTTCTCAACTTATGAGTTGTCTGATAGTGTAAACACCGAAAGAAACGATGGGACCCACGTGTAGTGTACAATACACCAAAATTCCTTATTTATTAGGGTTACACTAAGGATAAATGCATTAGCCAATGCGAATGTGCTTCCCAGTCACTAAGGTATAGGTATCATATAGGATATGGTCACTATTGTACTTGCAAAGTCCAGTATGGACAAGATTGCAAAATTTCATGTGCTAAGGGAAGAATGTTTAGTTATTAATAGAATATATGTTTATTTCTTACATGAAGAGAAAAATTAAAGGTAGAAAACTTATTTCATTATATATATCTCTATATCTTTAAAATCATTAGGGATGATGATTCATAAGGGGAAAGTATGTTACATCATGTTTCATAGTTACCAAGTTACTTTTTACCATTATGAGTGAAAATGTTGATAAATGTAAATTGTGACTTTCATATGTTTGTTAGGTGAATGAAATATGTGAACATGCAATGAGATGTTAATGATTTCAAAAGAATGAATATGTTTTGAATTGATGGAATGCTATGTATTGAAATGTGAATGTTGTAATGATTTGTTAATAGAAATGTATTATGATGCAAATGATTTATTATGAATGTCTAACTAACTTGGTGTTGAACTAACCTGGATGTAGGGACATATTCAATTGTCTAGAAGGGAGGGGAAGTATCACTGAGGAGAAGTGATTGTTTGGTTAACCCTTAATGAAACCTAACTGAGGTTACACATACTCACTTTTAGTTGGTTAAGTCAAGTCAGTAGCTTGGGAATCGAGTAATTGTCTTTGGTCATAAACTTGACTTATTGAAATAATTGGGTAGTCATGTTAGAAGAATGAAGAAGATGCCCTTTGGGTTTGTTGTCATTGATGCCAACATTGGTTGGTAACTGACTAAGTAATCTATGTGTTTATGTTGATCCAGTATCTTGGTCCATAAATCTTCTCAGCAAAATGGAATTCTACGAGTTTTAGATATGTTACTCAGGAATGTGAGTTACAGGTAAAAAAAAAAAATTTCAACATGTATGTATGATCTAATTGAGCTATCTAAGTGATAGAAGTTTGGTACTCTTTTGGCCGACAAGGTTTATCTTGTGTGTGTTTCTCTTTAGGTTTGGGCTAACCTAACGTTTGGACAACGTGTTTTGTTTTGTGCACCAAAAAGGAACTTTGTATTAAGCCTACAAGACATTTTGAATTTTGGGTGTTCCCTCAATTAGGCTAACCTAATTGAAAAAGAAAGTTGTGACTGTGTATATATGATGGTCATGTGGTGAAGAGAAGATAGATCGGTGGTATATGAATGATGCGACAAGTATAATTGTGCAAAGTTCTAATAGTGTTGGTACCCCGATAGATAGAGCCAAAGTTTGATATTTCCATAGCATAACTGTAACTATTTTCAACACTTTGTATGTGCACTTCTTGAAATCATTTTTGCTAGTGAGCCACATCTTTTGTATCTTGGCAGTTAGCCATATTTTGTATTCAGGCAATGAGCCTTTCAAGGATAGTGAGTCATGGCAGTGAGCCTTGTAATATCTTAAATAATCAGTTATAATATATTGTGAGTTAATCCTCACTGTGGTTCTTCCCACTTTGGGTTTTCCACGTAAAAAATTTGGTGTCAATGTGTTATGATCTCTTTTATGTTTTTGTTTACTATTATTGTTAGATGTGGATTAATAATTGGATGGTTAATATTTAAGCTTGCTAGCAAAATATTGATTTAGGCCCCCTCTGCAAATTTGATCTTGGTTTCTAACATGTTATCAGAGCCTCGATTTGCAGCCCCTTCTCAGCTTTTTTGAAGGAACGCAGTGCAGAGCTCGTTCGAGGTCCCTCGAGGGTTTTATTCCTTGAGCACATTTATGCAACATCTTGGATCAAATATGGGTTTTCCATTGGATTTGAAGCACTGGAAAAAGTCAGAAATGACTTTCATTTCATTCATTTTCATCACCGTTTGCCAGATCTGTGAGGGTTTCAAGTTCGGTGATTTTTCTGATAGATCTAGGGGTCGCCTAATTTTTGGAGCACTTTGGGGCCAAACGGACCTCGTTGTTGGATTTGCAGTGCCCAAAAACCCCTATTTTCATATAAAGTTTGTCCAATTTGGACACAGTCATCCGGAGAAGCAAAATTTTTTTGCCCAAGGGTCATATAGCCCCCAGGCACAGTTTTTTAGACTCGTTTTTAAAAAAAATTCAAAAAAATAATTAAAAAAATAAAATCTGCGTGGGATTTTTGCACAGCCAGTTCAATATGACAACATGGCCACTGCACTGCCCGGCAGTCACCGTCGCACCACTGAGCCACCACCGTCACCGGTGGCACCACCTCCTGCTCCACCGGCTCTACATCCGCCCTCGAGGGCTTAACCCGTCTAGCTGGTGGTCATCTGGCGACTAGGAGCTCAATGTGCCAGCCCCCGCTGGACATTTAGCCCCAGCCCTGGTCACATGGCCGCGCTGCAGCGCCCTGGCCGCCAGCCCCCTGGTCCACCCATGCGAGTAGGGGTCTTGTTTTTTTAGCCCCTGCGGGCTTCACATGGCCAAATCGGACATTTTTGGAGCACTTTCACGGAAACGGGCATAACTTTCACATAAGGCGTCATTTTTTTGCAAACGAGATATCGCTGAAAAGTTGTTTTCAAGCTCTTCGTAATGGTGTAGGTGTGGTTTTCTGGTTTTGCTTTTTTGATGCTTTTTTCAACCTCGGAAGTCAGATGTTTTTGTTTTCACTCTGGGATGCATATCTTTTGACTCACTTATCCCTTTTTCACGATTTTCACGGCATTGGAAAGCTGGTTTCAACCTTTATGCAGATCTGAGGTCATTTATAGAATATGTTTACCTTATTTTTTGCATGCATTCTTTTTTGTTTCGTGTGCTAGGTTTGCATTTTCACTTATGTTTCTATAGCTTTGCATTCTCTCCTTCTGCAATCATTGGGTATTGTAATAATGAACTGATATAAAGTTCCATTAAGGGGGGTTCTTGCATCCATTATATGTATTGGTGACAACTCGCATGAGTTTGTCTGGTTTCTTGTTGTTTCCATTAGCTTCTTTTTTGCTTAGCTAGACACATCATTGGTTTGCTTTGATTCACACTTCACATTGAGATTTTATAGTTCTTGATCCACATTGGTTCAGATCTTTCTCATTTGAAGGCCATGTTTTTATGGTTAATTTTAGTTTCAGTTTGGCATTTGGCTTCGAGACACAGCTTCTAGATTTGTCATCATTATGGGTCCTTTCATCCTTCATCTACTGTTGCTTACAGATTCTAGGGTTGATCTAGCATGTGAGTTTCTAGTGTTCCTTTGCATCGGGTCTGATGTTTTTGATATTGGGGAAAACAGATTTTGAAGGGATCCGGAACCCTTTACAACCAAAAAAGCCAAACTGCTGAAAACAGCCAAAAAGACCAGACTGCAGAAAAGATAGCCTGCAGTCAACAAAAAACCAGCTCCCAAACAAACACCATTAGGTTTTACAATTAGAGTTTCGCTTGTTGGAGCGAAGAGTCATATCGAAAGAAGGCCCAAAGGGTTTAGATTTTTTTCCAGTAACAGTAGTCCAGCTTGCATCGGGTCTGATGTTGCATTTTTTATTCTGATTGGTATTTTGCAAACATAAGTATATTTCCTTGCTTGCCAGATTTGGGGTTCCAGTGTTGCTTCATCAGAGTTCTTCTAGTGCTTCTTCACACCAGTTCATCTCACTGAAGGGGGGGTTTTTCCCACTGGTTTTTCTCTCTTTGTATTTGTACATGAGTACCTGATCAGGCCTTGTTGTCAGGACTCATATTTGCATAATAATTTTGCTTCTCCCTAAGTTGCATTTATCGGGGGGTGTTGGTGTAATTAATATTTAATTACACATTTGCATAAGTTTACTTAGGCTTTATTTAATTCCAAAGTTATAGGTTTTATTCTTATCTTGTTGAGCTATCTTGTTGCTCAAGATAAGATTAGGTTTATGCATTTTTCTTTTATAAAGAAAATTATCTCTTGTAATTATTTGAACTTCGAATATATCAATTTGCACATCTTTTACAAATCTCTGCTTTTTCATTTTTCTCTTATGTGGAAGGTGATTATTCTGGTTTGCAAATCTGATCTTGGTTTCTAACAAAATTGAAAGCTCATGAAGAAAGGTTCAAGACAAGCTCTACAATGTTTGATGAGTTGATTTCATCTTAGAGACTTGCTAAGGACAAAAGTGGTCTAGGACTTGATGAAGGACAATGCTCAAAGACTAAACTAGTTCTCAACCAAGTGGACAATCAAAGGACAATTCAACCCAATACTTATCAAAACAAGAATCAAAGGATCAATACTAGAAGAATCCCTATCTAACAACCTAATCCTCAAAGGTACCCATCTTTTAATGGTTTTTGTCTCTCATGCACCAAATTTGGACATAGAGCAACAAAATGTAGAAATAGGATGAACCAAAGTAGAATGAGTCAAAATGTTCAATTCTTTGTTGGACAATGTTATGTTTGCAACAAGTTTGGACATAGAGCTACCAAATGTAGGAGCCAAATGATGATGAACAAGTTTAATACCAATCACAGGATTCAATCTTTTGAAGGCTATTGTTACACATGCAATATCTTTGGACACAAGTCTAATCAATGCAGGTCAAGGATGAATACAAATTTATTTGATCAAGGATACGCTATGTGCTACACTTGCAACAAACCAAGACATATCTCTAAATTTTGTAGGAGCAAATTTGGAAAAAACCTAATCTGAAATAGAAGAACAAACCTATGAACAAAGTAGACCTCAAAGAAGTAAGGAAAGCAATGGTAAAGATTTGGAGAAAGAAGGAAGAACCTAAGAACAAGGATGAATCAAATAATCTTGTATCTGTATCTAGTACAGATACCTCTTCTAAGAACTGAACCTAGTATTAGCTTCAAGGGGAGTAGTCACAGAAAAATCTAACAATCCCCCGATATATGAGGTGTCATTCGATGACACAAGGATATGTGATGTGAATCTTCATTTTGAAGGCTATAGAGGAAATTCTAGCAAAAAACAAGTGAAACAAAAGAATTGGGGATTTTTTTCTTAGTTTACAGTGCATTTCACAAGTGGATGACAACTTTAAAGTTGAAAAGCAATAAATGAAAAATTAGGGAAAGATCCATAAAGAATAAATTAAGAGACTAAATAAAGGAAAAGCATAATTGAACAAATTGGAAGAAGCAGTGCAAGCTGAAGTGAGATTGAAGGCGATTCCAAGCATCGTACATCAAAAACCTAGTTCTCGACAAGAGGAAGAAGGTATTCTCTTTTATCTAAATTCTATGGTTATTGAAAGTTGAAGGAACACTTTGTTAAGTTTATTCAAGTTTCTTTGAAAATATGGCCACTCCTACGGTTGTGGAAATTTCCAAGAGGCCCCAACGAAAGTTTAGAAGATGTTCATGGAAAGTTTATGAAAATGATCCAATGGGTGCGTTCTTGCACATTTTGAGTCATGTGCTACCTACTGAAGATCCAATAACATACATTCATGGAAAGCTCAAATAATTTGATCACCAAGAGCTAAAGGATTTATGGGACAATAAGTTAACTGATGACTTACTACTTAAAGCAAAATATGAAAACCTAGTTTGAATGAAGCTAAATGATTGGAATTAGTTTCTAAACTTCTCAAGTGAGAGTGAAGTGAGGCGAAATATGTCAGGATGGCCCTCAGTAGGGTTCATAGTAATATTGTATGGATAAATGAACCAAGGCTTATCAACAAAGAAGTGATTTGAGTTGTTATTGGTCATTGTGACACTGGCGCCATTCCAGTTCTAAAGGAAGTGAAGAATGATGAGGATACAAGATTAACTAGTGCCAAGTTTGATGGGAGAGCCTTAACCATGAAGTCTATCAAAAATCCTACTGTCAGGTATGTTGCCATTATGATTGGGAAAAATTTTTACTTAACGAACAAAGCAAATTCAGTATCGACCATGGCAATTCATACAGCTTATGAACTAGTGATGAATGGGAAGAATTTTGATCTTTGTGAGTTGCTGAGATTGCAACTTATGGAAAACCTGAGTATGAAAAAGGTAGAGAAACATGTCTTTAAGTTCAACACTTTAGTTGCTTGTTTTTTATTCTATTTTCAAAGGGAGTTACCTGGAAGAAAGAACATAATATGTGACAATACCAAACTAGTTTCTCATCAAATTTGTTATCATTTACGTAGTTTAGGAGATTTTAGGGCACAAAACAATGACCTAACTGCTTTCTTTGTAGTCTTTCATAATGAAATACATGAAAGAAATAGGATTCCAAGGAGTTTGGTGAAAAAGTATGAGAAGGAGATAGCATTTATTGTATCTATCGATGAACGCATCGTTGAGGCTATAGAACCTAGAATTCATTAGATTGAACCTCTGAGTTATGAGATTGAAGAGTAAATGGCTAAAAGGTGCATTGAGATTCTATTAGCAAGTCCTAAACACCCCTCTCTACCTAGGCTTGGTACATATGAGGAGTTCAATCTACTGAAATTCATTTGGAGCCTACAACATCTAAAAGAAGAAATAAAGTTGAAGCTTTCTTCCAAGACGTAGCATACACTAAAGATGAAATAGAATAGTTGAAGGAGGTCCTTGATGAAAGGAAATCCAAATCTGCGGATGTACTCACTAAACCCAAAAAATCAGGAAGGCTATCTTCTAGTGCTACACCAACACCTATTTCCAGCTTTACTACACCCAGTATAGCTAATGTTGTGAAAGGGAAAAGAAAACAGCAAAGTTTCCCTGCATTTGTTAATGTTAGTTGCCCCTACCGGTCCCAGTACCAAGGCATCTAAGAAGGACATACCTATTGTTGCACCATTTGCTGCTTCAGGAGGTAGAAGAAGAATGAAAGAAAAAAATCATAGGAAAAGGAATTTGAGTGATATTGATGAGGAATAAATTGCACTTGGTCTAAAAGAGGAGCATCAGTTGAAAAGAAACAAAAGAAGTAGTACCTCCGATGAAGGAGCGAAAACCAGTATTGTTGTCTCCATAGATGAAGAGTCAGAAGAAGAGGAGGATACTTACTGAATTCATGTACATGCAAAGAAGAATGAAAAAGGCTCATCTATTCCTATGGAAAATATGCCTGGTTCTCTTCTAGTAAGAGATCATCCCACCTTGGTTCTTGGAACCTTGGTAAATCATTTGATTGATAATGATCTTATGCCAACTGCTAAGTTATATGATGAGGTTAATGATGAAGGAAAAGAAACCATCATAAATGCTTTTGCTCAGTACATAGTTATCTGTAACATAATATGGATACCATATAGTCAAAGGTTACTGAAAGTGCACGGAAAGAATTAGTACTTAGAAGGAAACAAGCTTTAAATGTTGAAGACAACATGCAAAGTGAAGACTTAAAATCTGTTAGGTCAACTTGTTCTAATATAGAAGCTACAAATTTTTTGAGATTGTTCTATATTGTTTAGATTCAAGCAGAGAGTCAATATGTTAACGACTAAGGAAGAAGAATGTGTTGAAAAAGTAAGGCAAGAAACTCAGGATGTGATCACGCAATTATCAAGGAACCTTGGGACAAGAACCAATTCTTTGTCTCACACTGCTCAGACTTAGGAACATGCTACTATTGCAGAATTTATGGATAACCCAATCTTGGAGACTGTTGATGAGTCACTTGGTGCTTAAGAGATCCCTATCACCCAGATGGACACAAAAGAAACTACCAATAAAAGGTCTAAAGATCACATAAATACCAATTTGATGAAAAGAGAGAACATCAAGAATCCACCGGGAACAGGGAAGAGAATAACAAAGATGAAAATGAAATAAAGACAAAGAGAAAGATAAAGACAAGGATGATGATGATAGAAGGGAGAAAGAAAATAGAGAAAAGTCCTCTGAAAAGTCTTCAGTAGAAGAAAAAGAAAAAGAAGAAAATATAAAGACGGAAGAAAAAGATCAGAAAGCCATTCCAACTGAAGGTGAAATTTACAAAGACCCTAAACCATCAAAGCCACCTGGAGATTCATTCGGAAATACTCTTAAAGGTCTTCTTTCTAGACAAGCTATAATCCAACCTGTGCTTCCAGCACAACTAGTCAAGCTACCATCTCACCCAACTTATGTGGATTTGATAAAGATTACACTGAGTGACAGAATGAAGCTAAGTAACACTTTTATCAGCTCTATCACACACGAGGCTACAGAGTCATATCAAAAGGGTAATGAGTTGAAAATGAATATATCAAAGCTCTACAAGAGACAGCCTTGGGTGTTACTTCAAACAACTCTTTAGATTCGATTGTAAATTTGAGGCTTATAGTAGATTATGTTAAAGAGTACACATCTAATCTTAAGATGTAGACCACAAAAGAAGTGGAGTTTGTTAGAGAAGAGGTTGTTGTTTTTGTAAGATAAGTGTATTGTTACACATGACAAGGTTGTGCAAACTTTGAAAGAGGAAAGAGAATGTGATGAGGAAGCTCAAGTGCTATTTATTTATTGCATGAAATGGTTGGAAGCCACTCGGATAGTCAAAGATCTAATGGACTCAATTGAGTCTCAACTTGTAGATATCTCAAAAGATTATAAGATTTTCGGTGATAGAAACTATGTTAGGTGTGTTTCTATTGCAAACCTTCAAAATAAGTTTTTCATCTTGAAAAGGAATAAGGAAGAGGCTATGAGATGATATGCCCAGCTTTGAGATCTAGTTATGTCCATAAATGTTACTATATCAAATGCACTGATGGGAGCAAAAGAACTTGAGAAAAAAAGATTGCTCCATCCACTCTAGAGAGAGGAATGCCTGGTGGAAATAGAATCTCTTCATAAAACCCTTTCCAAGGTAAAAGGAGTCTCGGATGATGGAAAGCCTGTGCGGGAAGTGAATCTCAAGGAGTTACAAGGTGCCCCCTGTTCTTGATTTGAAGCTTTTCCCTGGCCTTTTGTCCTTGACGTCAAAGGGGGAGAAGAGGAGAAGTGAAGAGGAAAAGAGAAGAGGAGGAAAGGAGAAGAGTGTGTGTAAATTATATTATGTTTGGTTTTGTACAATATATGTTAGGGGGAGTTGAACATAGTCTCTATTTTCAAGCAAACTTCACTTTTTTCTCTTTTTGGCACATGTTGCCATCAATGACAAAGGGGGAGATTGTTAGAAGAATGAAGAAGATGCCCTCTAGGTTTGTTGTCATTGATGCCAACATTGGCTGGTAACTGACTAAGTAATCTATGTGTCTATGTGGATCTGGTATCTTGCTCCAGATGTCTTCTCAACAAAAGGGAATTCTATGAGTTTTTGATATGTTACTTACGAGTGTTAGTTACAAGTATAAGCAAGTTTTCCAGCATGTTTGTATGATCCGGTTGAGTTATCTAAGTGACTGAAGTTTGGTACTCTTTTGGTAAACAAGGTTTATTTTGAGTGTGTTTCTCTTTAGGTTCAGGCTAACCTAATGTTTGGATAACACGTTTTGTTTTGTCTACCAAAAAGGAACTTTGTATTAAGCCGACAAGACATTTTAAATTTTGGGTGTTCCCTCAATTAGGCTGATGTAATTGATAAAGGAAGTTATGACTATGTATATATGATGGTCATGTGGTGAAGAGAAGATAAATCAGTGGTATATGAATGATGTGGCAACTATAATTGTGTGAAGTTCTAATAGTGTTGGTACACTAGCAGACAAAGCAAAAGTTTGATATTTCTAGAGCATATAATTGAAACTATTTTCAGTAGTTTGTAGGTGCACTTCTTCAGTTCAATTTTGGCAGTGAGCCACATCTTTTGTATCTTGGCAGTTTGTCATATTTTGTATTCAAGCAATCAACCTTTCAAGGATAGTGAGCCCTGTAATATCTTATAACCGGTTATAATATATTGTGAGTTAATCCTCGTCGTGGTTTTTCTCATTTTGGGGTTTCCATGTAAAAATCCTAGTGTCAATGTGTTATGATCTCTTTTATGTTTTGGTTTACTATTGTTGTTAAATGTGGATTAATAATTGGATGGTTAATATTTAAGGTTGCTAGCAGAATACTGATTCACCCCCCCTTAGTATTTGGTGTATTCAACAAGTCGTCCTTGGTTGAGATAGGTTGTTTTCTTGAATTGAATGACTTTGGTTTTATTCTTTGGTTTCTTGATTGATTATGATTTGTTTGAGTCTCTTTCCTTATGTGAGTTCTTTATGTGGTTATAATTAATCGATGAGTTGTAAATATATATGCACTTGATGTATTTATAAAACGACCAATATAGTTACTTATATATATGATTCAATTATCAAGGGAATTATATATAAATATATATGATATACACATATATAGATATATATTAATGTGCACATATGTATTGACAAAATAGACACATCCATACGAGCATATTAATATGTATATATATGTATATATAAATATATATGCATTATCAATCCGTGAATTATGGTAGTATGATATATGCATTCAAAATATCAAAAGATACTTTTGATAAACTTCCGAGTTGATTAATATGTGTGTGTGTGTGTGTGGATATATATAAATATATATTATTATTGATAAGTGATGTTTAAATACGACATTGTTGTTTTAAGTAATAAAGTGCATACTAGATGAAATATAGTTCTCAATACATATAAATGATAATGCAACAATAATACACACTTTGAAGGCAGTGAAACAATCATTTAATATGCATTGTCAAGCTTCCAAATACAACACAATATATAAGAGACTTAGTCAAGAATAATAAGAGATATTGGTATGTGCATTTAAACATTGACTTGTTCATAGAACAACAAACACCAAAAGCATGATAGAAGGCTTGAGGTGGTGCCAAAATATGAAACTGCATTGTAAATAGAAGTCTAAATTGTTAAGCTCTATCCAACGATAATATAAAAAGTAAAATGGAGAACATGTCAAATAGAAGTTGGTATATTAAATGAGTCGACCCATTTGATCTTTCACCTTGCATTTCTAGAACACATTCTTGTTGTCTCTATTTTAATTGACTTGCTGCTATGTTTTGATGAGTATTAATTTAAAATGCTGCCACCCATTGAGGTTAGTTGTTGAGTTGATCTTATAAGTTGAGAAGTGTCATTCAACATAGCTTGTTTGTAGGCAGCTAAGTCTCATATTTCTATATAAATAGGGGAGAGGAATACCTCATTTGGATGCACAATTCACATGCATTATCCTACTTTTTACCTAAAATATTCTTATTTTGAGATGAGTTTAATTGTGGAGAGTTATGAGAGTTATTGTGAGGAATTTCCTACGAGTAGTATAATATAAAGGAAATAGGTTGTTCCTGGGGTTAAAGATTACCTTAAGAAGGGAATTTCCTATGAGTAGTATAATATAGAGGAAATAGGTTGTTCTTGGGGTTAAAGATTACCTTCAGAAGGGAATTGCATGTGCATAGTACATGAATGGTCATTAACCAAATCGAGCTAAGGTAGTGGGTAAAGAGATGACACTTTTATATGAAAACATGGCCAAAGTATTGTAAGTAGCCATTGTTTACACTGTCAGTTCACTGTGATCTACTATAAACATTCTAGTCTAGGATTTTCATACTCATAGTTGTAGCTATCGTATGATTAGGTTCTAGTTTGTAAGACTCAACAGTAAGCTTAGGAAGGCTATTTTTTATGGGTTTTTCCAACCAATATATTCATCTAAGGGTAGGGCCATCTTTCCATATGTGGCAGATGTGCGGGGGACCACATTTGAGTCCATGGTTGGCAGAAAAGCGCTTGAGTGATTCTTCTCCTCATCAGTTGGTGGCCAAGATTTGCAAGGGATTTCTTGGACTGTTTGTTACTATTGCTAATAAAGCTCAAAGGAGCTATGTCTAATCACTTATATCCATTTCTATGGAAGTTATAATGTTCAAAGAGATGTTATCTTGAGATTCTATGTATGTCATTGTGTTGGAAAGATTGTAATATTTGATTATAAATGCAAATGGAACATTTGGAATATGTGTCATTTCATATGTGCATATAGTCTTTAAATTATAAGAAATTTTTTATTTCTATGAGTTTTAAACACAGATTATTTACTTGAGGTTAAAACATAGTGAATTTACTTTCGTTGAACAATTGGTATGTTACATGCAATCTAAGTCCTTTCCCATTTTGTGAAATTTTCCCCAAAATTTTCCCAAATCATCCCTTGTAAGATCCCTCGTGTGTTGTCGAGGTTAAGTATTTAATTAAAAAATATGTGTTTGTGTGTTTTAATCTAGCTTATGTTCCATGTCCTTGGGTTGTATTATTTTGGGTGAGATTTAGACATGTGGACTAGATCTCAAGTTTTAGCTTTTATTAGAACCTCAATCCTTGCCTCCTTTATAGCCTTCTCTTATGATTCTTGAAGCCCTAGGTCTACCAATAATGTTGTGACCAAGGGACACTATCTAGAGGTTCCCAATCACCACAAAGCCTTGGTTCTTTCTAAATGTATTGCCCCAAACTTTAAAAATTCTAGGACCCACAAGATCCCAACTCTCTTACCTTATCCCCTTGGAGCCTAGACCTCTAAGAGGACCTTGTCACCATGTCCCTAGTCCAAAGTATACCTTATTTCTTAAACCTCGTAGTTCACTTTCCCTTCAATTCTCAATCTCTCTTAGACTCAATTCCCAAACTTCCCCTCCTCTTCCTTTATAGTCATAGATCCACCCCAATACACAATCATCATATCGTCATCCTAATACACAGGAATTGATTCTTTCCTTTCTCCTTTTCTTGGTCTTGATTTTGCTCATTGTCTTTTTTTCCCAATTCCCTTTTGAGGTCCTATCCATGATCATCCCAAATCCCTGATTATCCTAAATCCCTCTTTCTTCTCAAGACCCACCACTCAATCTCCTATGTTCCCTTTGGACCCCAAGGATCCGAAGGAATCTTGCACCTCTAGAGATCCATCCCCGTGTTCTAAGTCCATAAAAAGTCTTGATCCTCACAAGCTATACTCTCCCCAACTTTGCGAGACCACAAACCCTCTCAAAACCCAACCCTTTCTTGAGTCTTGGTGCCTAGTTCCTATCAACACAATTCTTTTGATGTGGACCCCATTCCATGTTCCCTTCTACGACTTGGTTCTTACCACTTCGAATCACACATCTCTTTTTTCAAATGTATCAACTTCCTCTTTATTTTCAACCCTAGTTTTGATGTCCCTTCTGTACCCAAATACATGTCAATCTTACACGCTCCCATGACTCACCCATCACTCCATTCAAACTAGATTTGATTCTACAATCATCATTTTTCCCATTATTACCCAAAAACTCATTGTTTAACTTAAATGCACAATTCCGCATGAAGATCCAATTGCAAACAACAAGGATGGCCATGTCACCATTAATGTAGGTCATTGAAGTTCTTCTCACCCATTTCCACCCTTGATTGATCTTAACCATTCATTTTGAAGGTGCCATAGATTTGTGCAATCCCCACACACTAAATCCATGATTTCTTCCGTCTCTTGCTTTAAAGGGGTTGTTTATTTCTTGTTTTCAATGAATCTAGTGTTGTGCTTAGTCTAGGGTTCCAAATGAAAAATATCTAATTCTTCAAGAGATTGGTGAAGGTTTCAAGCATATCCAAGTCAAAATACTACAAAGAGTATCCAAAATAGAATGTCTCCAAGATCATCTATGATTTTTCAAGGAAATTTATAATAATGGATTATGCTTTCCTCTTACCACACTTGTTGGTATGAGTATATTGCAGATTTGATAAATGTATCATCACTTTTGAAACATTGTAAACCTCCCAAAGTTCATTTTTGCATTGCACATGTATTTTTATAGTATGATGTTTTATGATTAAATATGTTTTCTTGTTGGTATCTTCCATGTAATGTATTTTATGTTGAGGTGTATTCTTGTATGTTCTAGTTTGTTAATTTTTCCTTTAATAAACTATGACTTTGTGACCCAGGGAATAAGAATTGGTCCTTGAGAATAAAATTTTAATTCAACCAAACACATTGAAAAGAACAAATCATAGTTTAGAACTAGTTCTAATTTATTGTGTAGTTCATGATTTAAAATTCTAAACAAGAAAAGATCATTTGTGAGCTTTAATGTTCAAATAATGTTGTGAAGCATGTCCACCCTCATCTTGTACTTTCGAATGATGTCAATATCAAGTATATAAGAGCTTATTTGTGTGGCTAGTTATCCTTTAACCAAATTCCAACCTTTGGGGTTAATTTTTCATTGGATACAACTATAAATTTCATACCTTGTACCATATTTTAGTACCTTCAATCTTATTTATGATACCTCTAAGAACACCCTCAAATATTTAAGTTGTACCTAAAGTGTAAGAGAGCTTATCCAATCTCACTTATTGAATTGTAACCCTTCATATTCTATTAATGAACCTTGGTTTTAACTTCCTAAAGACATCCCTTAGCCTTGAAGGTTAGATTATGTTCTAGGATTTTGAATTAATAGTTTCAATGTTATCATTGCTAGTCATGGTTTTAATCAACATATCATCTTGAAGCTCTAATGATTTGGGGTAGAGAATTTTGTAACCATTAATTTTTTGTAGTGGTAGTATGGTTGCAATAGAATTGATATGAAAAGAAGAATTTTTTTCTCTTTTAATCAAAGAGTTGTGACTCTGTCTCAATCAACCCAGAAAGTAAGTCATTTAAAAAAGTGTCATGGATAGAAGAAAACAATATGGATACAAATTAGCACAAGAGGTGGCCTTCATTTCCTATACAAGGAATCACCACAACATATGGAAAGCTGAAGATTTTGGTGAATCCTCTAGATCAAATGATCAAGATCAAGTAAGTACATCTACAAGAAGTGATATAGTTTTAAAATGTCAATATTAGAAGACTTCAAAGGAATTAGCTAATAACTTGATTAAAACATGAGGGAGAATGAATAAAAATTATTAAAGAGCTGATTTAAAGGAAGCAAAGAGAGATATAGGGATGCAAATATGAGGATATACGACGTGCTAGATCAAAACATAGACAAAAATGATCTTAATCAACATCGAGTTTCACTTACTAGATCACAAGGACCTCTTCATGATGCATATTAGTAGATGCATCTAGGTGATGAAGAAAGAGAAAGAATCCTCAATGAGGAATTAGATTTATTAGATCATGTTACGTGAAGAATATAGAACTCCAAGCTAAAATTGATCAATAATAGACTCTACTTCATCAAAAAGAAAGCAACCTAACAATGAAACCTAATTAGGTTCATAATCAACATCAATTAGAGAAAAACATAAACCAACAACATATTCCAATTGTTCATAATCAACACCAACAATACTTATAATCAACAATAACACAATCAACAATTCAGAAACATACCAAATCCTAGGCATCCATTTAGATGACAAGCTCAAAGATTTTCTATTTTGGGTAGCCTTTGGGATAAGAAAGGTACAAATAATTGGATTTCTTCAACATCATTGATTATTCAAACTCAATCCATAATGGAATAAGAGGAAAGATTCCTAGGTTTATAGGTAGCAATGCAATGACAAGGGAAGACCACATAAGGCACTCATCAATACTACAAATGAATATGATATTTATGATGAGGATCTGATGCTGAGATTATCTATGTATTGCTTAAAAGGAAGTGCTAAATAATGATACCATTTTTTCCAAACAACAATATTAATTCTTGAGAGGATTTAATGATAGTTTTCAAATTGTAATATGGGGATAGAATTGATCCCAAGTTTTCTATACATGAACTAACAATTATCAAGAAAGCAATCAATCAAATAGTGGCACATTTCAACATTTCAATAGTGTTAGGATAAGTGTTGGAAAATAATAAAGATTTTATGTGTAGATTTTTTATTTTCCAACCTCTGGATTTAATCATGGCGAATTTTCATTTTGTCTAAGGCAAATTTTGATGTTTATTTTCCATTCTCCATTTTCCTCTAGGCATTGAACATTTTTAATAAAAAATTATAAGTGCTGGAAATAAATATCCAAAGTATTTAAGTTTTCAACCCGTTTTAATCTTTTGGCCATTTTAATTTACCCATGGCTAAGTATTTATTTATTTTATGTCATTTTGATTTCTTCCCTTTAGCCAAGGCAGATTTCCAAACTTCTTTGCCATGTCCTCCTTGTGGGCGAACTTTCTAACACTTAGACTTTTCTCCTCTTAGCCTGGGCGGACTTTGGAGTGCTTTGGGCATGCTTCTTCTAAGGTCAGACTTTGTGAATTTCTTTTCACTTCATTATCTCCAAGGTGGGTCAAACTTCCTATACTTCTTTCCACGAAAAATGCAAGGTGGCCTTTATTAATTTATTTCCACATCTTCTTTTCTCCATGGTGGACTTCAAAGATTTATTTCCAAATGTTGGGTCGAACTTCATAATCTTCCTTCCATGCCTATGGCGGACTTTCCAAACTTCATTCCAAATCCCATTCAGTGTCTAGGCGGACTTTGAAGATGTTTTGCCTTCTTCTCTTCCTAGTCCAAGGGCAGACTTCATAATCTTCTCTCCAAGAGGCTAGGCAGACTTTGTTTCAAGCTTGATATTCTCATCATTCTCTATGGAGGACTTTACACTTTTTTTTCCATATGCTAGGCAGACATTGGAGTGAGTTTTCCATGTTAAGAGGTGAGGAGGACTTTGAGTCTTTCTTTCCATGGCAAGGGAAAAGTTTATAAACTTCTTTCCACATCCTCTTTTTGGTATGGCGGACTTTGCATTTTCCTTTCATCTTGATGGCGGACTTCATAAATTGTATGCCATCTCCCTTGTGGTGAACTTTAAGTCTTATTAGCCACATTCTCCTTCTCTCCATGGTGAACTTTCCTAATGCCTTTACACTTCTTGGTGGACTTCGACGACTTCATTCCATTTCCTACTCTTCCAATGGCAGACTTGAAAGTACTCCAGACATCATCCTTGGGTGCATTTCTCTAGAATTATGCCAATTTTCACCATGAATTTCTTACTTTTTACTTGCCTTTCAGTTGAATTTTTGTTGATTTTTCATTGATTTTTCTGATTTTCACATTGATTTTCCCAGATTTTTCATTGCTTTTCCATGCTTTTCTTGATTTTTTGTTGATTTTTCATTATGGAGGTCTGAATTTTGATTCTAAAAATGGAAACGTTGACCCCATGACCTATGGGACGTTGAACTTTCAAAAAATAGAAAAAGCAAAATTTTCCCTAAAAAATAAGAAGTTCAAATTGGTCCAAAAGTGCTAAAAATAGAAAAAACAAAAAAGCAAAAATCCCTAAAAAATAAGAAGTGTCAAAATTGACCCAAAGCATAGGTGATCCTCGTCCTCCAGACCTTTTGAGCACTTCTATGATGTTTAGGCATTGTTTCAGGCTTGGATTCTCCACTTGACTCGAATGACTCAAAAACTCTATCTCTAAATTCTCAAACCAATGACTTCATGGAATTATTACGCCAAGGCAAAACCATAGAAAAGAAAACTATTGGGGGTTCCCATTTGCAATGGGGCAATGTGTGAAAAGGTCACAATATCTAGCGACTCCATGTGGGGAATGTTCTTGAACATTCCAAAGATAGTACCCACTTCAAACCCAGAATCTTAAATTAATTCTAACTAACTTACCCCTTGGCTAAGAAGAATACTCAAAAGGAAAGAGAAATCCTAAACTGTATCAAGACCCTTTATCCTACAATTACAAGTGTGTGCAAATGTGTTTATTTCTGCCTCTTAAGACCAACATGACTCTTTGGTTCCATCATGGCAAGCTGTGTAATTTGTCTTAACTCCAAAAGCATCCTTGGATAGAGCCCCGCTGCCAGCGACCATCCATAGCCTCGGCGAGGTTATCTCTATAATCTCACAGAGATTGCTCTACTTCTGGGGATTTATTATTTTATTTTCTTTGTTATTGAATGTACACCTACAGAGATGTCCACACACCCAAAAGCCAAGTGTTTTGATCTTTCCTATTTTTTCTTTTAGTTCATTTTGATATTCTTTTCTTTTCACATATTTCCACACTTTGGCTTGTAAGCAATGAAGCTCGCCTAGGTTTGAGCATTATAGTGGTGCTAAAGCAAGACTTTTTTATTTAGCCATGACTTCACTTAGGATACCATAATGACTCAGAGGATTCATTAAGTGTGAAAAATATAATAACTAGATAAGACTTAGTGTCAAGACACAATAGATGATTTCCTTTCCAGTCAAGCACTAACCTTAACCTTAAGATACTTTAGAAATAATTAATCTAGGATTCGAAGATTCTCCAAAAATATTTATCCAAGAAATAGTCCTAACATACCTTGGCAAGGTCAATCCAGAGTGTGTGTGTAAACAACACCACCTTTCTCGCAAAATGGGAAACCCTCCTTATTCAAAACTAACCTAAGCAATCTAACCCTAAAGCAAAATAAAAGCAAACTAATCTAAGGAAACAAAGAAAACTAAACTAAAGCAACAACTAAACTAAGCAAAGAAATCTAATCTATGTATAGATAAGTCCCACCAGGGAACTCAGGGTTGGAAATAGTGTTTCAGAAATTGCCCGTTAATGGGCAATGAGATGTCCTCTCCTGTCAAAGTTTTCAATCTGAATGCATTCTCTCCCAATATTTTGGCAATTTGATATGGTACTTTCCACAAGTTATCAAATTTATCATGATCCCCTCTTCGTTCATGAGCTTTATCCCAATAAAGGACTAGGTTGGAGATTCTAAAGGATTTTGTCGTTGCATGTCTGTCAAGCCATCATTTAACAACCCCTTGATGTTTTGCGAAATTTTTGAGAACTTGATCTCTCTGTTCTTCTAGTAATAAGAGCTGTGAAAGATGAATTTGGACTCTATCATCTTCTGGGTCTAGGTGCTCTTGCATGAATCTTAGTGTTGGAATCCTCACTTGAATGGGAAAAATAGGGTCTTGTCCATAGACTAAGTGATATGGAGAGGTTCCCAATGACTTCTTGGCTCTTGTTTTTTCTGTGCATAGAGCAAACCTAAGTTGACAATGCCAATCTCTCAAATTTTGATCGAACAACTTCTTGATTACATTAAGAAAATTCTTGTTCATGGACTCTGCCAACCCATTACCTTGGGGGTAATAGTTTGAAGAAAATTTCAAAGTGATCTCGTAGCCAAATGCCTAGTTGGAAAACTTCAAGGAAGTGAAAGCATCTACCATTGTCACATACCAAAGCCTTGGGACAACTGAATCTAGTGATGATATGTTCTAATAATTTGATTACCATATCTGTCGTGCAATCCTTCAATGCTTGTGCTTCATACCATCTTGTGCAATAATTAGTTGTAGTCAAAATATATTTGTGTTGTGCTAAAGATGGTGGATTTATCATACCAATGAAATCAAGTCCCCACATCGTGAATGGTTTCACTTATGTGATTGGTTGTAGTGGCATGGCAGGGTTCTTTTCACAAATTGCAATAATTTGGTAGGTGTGGCAAGTTTTGGCATGCTCATATGCATCTTTGAAAACAAAGGGCCAATAATACCCTCCTCTTAAAATTTGGCAAGTTATGGCCTGACTTCCTCCATGGCCTGTCCCGAACTTAGAGCACGAAAATGTTCCATCATTCTTTTAGCTTCATCATTTCCTATACACCGTAGGTAAATTCCTTCATGATTCCTTCTATAAAATATTGATCCTTGCAGCATATAGTGTTGGCACTTGAGCTTGAATTCTCGCTTCTGTGTTGGGTTCATTTGTGCATGATTCTTGTGGTTTATCAGATATGTGGTGATGTCATAATACCATTCATCTAAGGAGGTGTCAGTCAATACATATGTCTGTTGTACTAGGTCGGGCCCTTCAATGGCCATTGTCTGAGCTAAAGCTTGCCCATGGACTAGCTTCATCGGTTGCAACTTGATATCATATTCTTGGATAGTAGCGACCCACTTTCCTCTTCTCTCTCCTAGCTCATTTTGTATTAAGAGTGTTTTGACAGTTGCATCAGGAATGATGGCGAAAACTTTACTCCTCAAGATATATTGTTTGAATTTTTTGATGGAATTTATCAATGCATAGGCCTGCTTTTCAATACTAGGGTACCTCAATTCTGCATCCTTAAGAGGTGAGCTCATGGAAGCTATGGGATGCTCATCTCTCTCTTCTATTCTATGAGTAAGCATTGCAGCACAAGAATGCTACGATGCAAAGGAATATAAGTAGAAAGGCTTTGTATAGTTTGGACTAAGGAACAAGCATCAGGTATGGCCTACTTGATTTCTTCAAAGCCTTTCTTCATTGGTGACATCCATTCCATCTTGGCACCCTTTTTCAACATTTCATTTAAGGGTTTTACTATCTTGGAAAAACCGGTGATAAATTTTCTAACAAAATTGATCTTTCCAAAGAAAGATTTCAATTCCTTTTGGTTAGTAAGCAAATGGATCCTTGAAATTGCCTCTATGCATTCAAAATCAATTAATGTCCCCTTCTCAATGATCAAATGCCCTCAATGACCCTGAATATGCATTTCTTTGGATTTAAGTAAATCCCATACCTTTGACACCTCTAAAATACCTTTCTCAAGTCTTCTATATGGTCTTCTCTCTTCTTCAAAAACATTGTCAGATTAGCCATATAGACAAATATACATTTTCCAATTAAATCTCTAAAGGTGATGTCCATGGCCCTCTGAAATGTGGCTCCTACATTAATTAAACCAAAGGGAATTCTCTTGTAAGCAAAGGTTCCCCATTTTGTTGTGAATCTCGTTTTTAGTCTATCTTCATATTCCACAAGTACTTGGTTGTACTTGGAATATCCATCCAAAAAGGACATCATCTGTGAACCATTGACAATTTGTAAAACCTTATCGAGTGATGGCAAAGGATAATTGTCCTTTTCAGAGGCTCTATTTAATTTTCGGAAATCAACACACAGCCTTATTTCTCTATTTTTCTTTTGAATTGGGAAGAGATTGGCGACCCACATTGAGTGGTGCACTAGGAATATGATTCCTGCTAATAACAATTTCTTGACCTCCTGATGAATGGCTGGTTCCAATAGTGAATTCATTCCCTCTAGTGTCTAGTGTAGAACTCATTCTCATATCCACATAGAAACTAGGGTTACACTGCCTATTCATATGTCCCATCCACCATACAATGTTTTAGTGAATCCATTCCCTCTAGTGTCTAGTATAGAACTCATTCTCATATCCACATAGAAACTAGCATTACACTGCCTATTCATATGTCCCATACTATTTTCCCTCTCAAAGTGTGACTCATTCCTATATTGCATCCCTCCCCACATCAAGACTAATATCTATCATGATATGATCCATCCATTCATATCTATGACCTCACCTCTTACCTCACAACCTCATTATACTTCCTCCAATATTTCTTATGCATACAAGAGATGTCAATCTTACAACCCAAATAGACAACAATAATTTAATGACTCTGCTTCTTATAACTCACCATAACACACATCATTACCACTTGGGGTTGTCACATTTCTATTTCTTGTTAAGATTTGTAGAGGAGGGGGGTCGATTGCTCAGGATCCCAGGTAACGGGAGAGTCTAGAACAATCAGCTACCCTGATCTACCCCATGCTAAGGGATTGTTTAAGGTAGGTTTGATGTTATAAGAGGGTGAAAAAGAAGGGCAATTGATCTGCCACTACCCTTCTGTCAAGTCAAAAGATTTAGATAATTAGGTGAGCAAATTCCTAAGTTTGGACTATAACCTAACCAATTCTCTGCCAGAGGACTCCAGTGTAGAAGATGGATGATAGTGTGACACGTTGGAATCCTAGTTGAGCTCTGGTGTCCATATAGACAAAAAAGTATGAAGTGTAGTTAAGACTAATAGGGAATATGCTAGCTACCTAATAAAAATAGTTCTATGCAATGATGAAAAATAGGAAATGGCTAAACTACCGAAGTAGTAAGAAGAATACTTTAACTTAAGAAATAAAGTTTGACAAGGAGAAAAGGTGGTGAAGATCAAAATTATGGTTGGTCCAACCTCTTGCAAGCTTCACATGAATGAATACCTAGACACAACAAAGCGAGGAAAAATGTTGGGCTACTTCAAGGCTTTCCATAGTCAAACCCCCATTTGGGTGTTCCCACCTCCATGGACAACTAGAATAGCAAGAAGAGAAAGTATGATAAAGGAAAGCACTGAAAGGAAGAATACCAAACAATGATAACAACAATATTCTACATAAATCAAACAAAAATGCTAAGTAAAATGGATATCACCTCCCAACCAAGATGCCCTCAACCACATGAAGGGAGATGCGAGCTCGCAAGCTTTTGATGCCAACGTTGCCGCAACAACGCGAGGAGAAAAACAAGCAAAGTTCCAACCTTGGAGCTTCAGCAATGGAGAAAGTGTTGTGAAATGAAGTGTGGAGTGCTCAAGAAGTGAAGTATGATCAAGTATAGTTCAAGAAGATGAATTGATTGTGTAGAAGATGAAGAAGTTGGATTCAATAGAATCCCAAAAGAGTCATTCGAGGTCAGTCAAGGGTGCAGGGGCGTTACTCTTCATCGCCAATGGAGAAGTGTAACATCTATGTAGATTCCAAAGGAAAAAATCCTATTAGGACAACAACGCATTGTGCTAGTTTCCCTAACAAAGATTTCCCCACTAACACTATAGACAGCTGCCAAGTGGGTGGAAAGCGGATGGATGAGGTGGAATAGCATTTTCAAGTTTGATTTTTCTAAGGTAAGGGGTGTAAATGAGGAATTTTCAAGGGGTGCAAATCCACTCCATTACAAGATTATCATTCCTTGATTTCAACTCTATAATTGAAAGGGTGACCCAAATATCTACATAAAACCATTTACAATTTCTTACATAAATTTTACATATTTTGATAGGACCTTTGTAGTTTTTAAAAAACCTCAAAGAATAATGTTATTTAATGGTTTTATTCATTATCTCCTAGTTCAGTAAAATTTCATGATGATAAATATTACATTTCTATTTCTCTTTCACTTCAATTTGGGTTTGAGGATAATGGTGAATGATCTTACAAATTTCACCCAACAAAGTAATGGACCCATCAATGATTATTTCATTTATAAGTTTAATCTTTGTGTGGTAAAACAAAGTACAAATTTGATGACGAAAAGTTACAAAAAATTTGAGGGATTCCTTTCGGTTATTAAGAAAAATGTGTGTTTAAGTAGCTTGTTTAATTAGCTTCCCCTCTTTTAGAGATTTGTGTGAACCTAATTTGGACTTGTTTATTATTCCTTTTTTTTGGTGCTTCAAATGCTCATTTCACCTTTTATATTTTAGTACAAGCTTACATTCCCCCAATTTTGGGACTTTTTCTTCTACCTCATTTCCTTGCTTGATACCTTTATGCTTATTTACACCTTTCACATCCTTGCAAGCTTTTTTATACCCTTACCTTTGCCTATGTTTCTATTTTGGTTGATCATTTACCTAATACTTTTCTACTTTACCTTATTCATCATTATAAGTTTTTTAATTTTTTATGATTCATGTCTAACCACTTTTTTCACATTTTACATCAATTGCATCTTATTTTTTACGCATCTTGATGTGTACATATTCCTCATGTTTACAAATATTCCATATTTATATTACATGCTTATGATCCTTGTACTTTACCTTCAAAATTTAGTCTTACAATTTAAAAATTCACATTTAAAATTTTAAACTCCTACCTATTTCATCCTTCTACACTTTTAGTGAAATTATTATTTTTGATTAAACGAGGTAAAACAAGTTTAGAAGGGACCATAAAACCCTATTACAACTAGCTAAGAAATAGCAAAATCCCAACCAAAACACAAATCCCACCCTAACAAAGCATAGAATAAGGAAAAACAAGCCCTAAAAAACCAAAAAGGGCTTAACACACATTGTTAGTTACAATTTCTTAAGGATTTCAATAGCCTCCATTTCTTGTTGATAAAATTTTCATGCAGCTTGGAAAAATCTAATAGCTCATTTTTCTCCTATTCAAAGGGTTTCTTGTTGCTTGTTTTGGTTTTGGTGCTAGGACCAAACTTTTCACCCTTTCCATTGTGACTTGTATTGCCTTTGATCACACAAGTTACTTGGCTCTATTGTAACTCCTTTAGTTTATCTATAATAATTTTAATGCCAATTGTGCTATTTTGAATAGAACATTGGCTAGCTTGGACAACTCTATTGAGAATATTCTTGATAGCCATGAGCTCTTTTACAAGGCTAAACAATCTAATTGAGTGCTCCTTTTTCTAATTCTCGCATGTAGTCAAATTGATAGTATTTGAATTTTTCAATTCACCAAAATCTTTTTCAATTTTATTCATCTTTGATACCACTTCCTAGGCTTGCAAAATGTTAAATTATCATCCTCCCTTTGCAAATGGGTTTTCTCACCAATCTTTTTCTTCACCCTATCCATTTTCAAATTGAGCCTATTGATTTCCACAAAAGGTCATTTAGTCATGATATGTTGAGCATCCATATCTTCTTGGACAATTTTTAGAATATCAAAAAGCTCTTGATAGGAGGTGGTATTCGCAACCAACACTAAAAAGCCTCTTGCAATGCTCAAGGTAGGATTCAATATTCAAGGATTAGGAACACCCACCATAGGTTCAATCTTGAAGGGAGATTTCTTGTTTGCACACTCATTAACCTTTAGAGTTTCTTTTGCTCTTCCTCAAAACCACCAATCTTGTTTTTTATTAAGCTTTGAATCCTTAGATAGGACAGCAGTCTTATCCTTACTAGCCCTTTTACCAACTGTGAGCCTAGGACTCTCCACCCTGTCTTTCTCTTATGTCCTTGAGGAGTTGTATACTCGTTAAGCTCTTGATAATCTAGATCATCTATAGGAGACCTAGTGTCCATAGGAGTGCCATCCCAAAGGTAAATTCTATAGCCCTACCCTTCCCCATACTCATCTTGCAAATTATTCCCAAGATGTGATGAAGCATAGTGTGATAATTGTTATGTAATGGTGTTTAAACACATTAATTTGGGCATGAATTTGTATCTTAAAATCATTCAACTTATTAGAGCATTCAAGGAGCATTTATTAAAGGAATAATTTAATTGATGCATTAAAGGAACAACATTTAAGTTTAGGAATAATAATTTGTGACATCTACATTCTTGTATGTTGTCTTGCAATCTTTAATGTGACTATATGATCTCTTCAATGGGTTGAACTAGGAGAACTTAAGCCTAGTGATTGGGAAACCTCCTTAAGGTATTTCTAGATGTCACTAGCTATCACCTTTAAACAATCAATCATTGTATGTCACTCCAATGAAAGTTCACACACCATAATTCTCATCAGGGTTCATGCAAACCCACTAATTATTTCATGAATACGATAATTTGGCCCCTCTTCTCCTTCAATCATGTTGTCACTCTAGAACCTTGTGTTCATCACAAGCTTCTAAACACAACATCATATGCCCCCTTTTGTGTCATAAATGTGCACTATACTAACTCTCACTCTATGTGCA
The DNA here is from genome assembly GCA_007258455.2 of Sequoia sempervirens. Lineage (NCBI taxonomy): Eukaryota > Viridiplantae > Streptophyta > Pinopsida > Cupressales > Cupressaceae > Sequoia > Sequoia sempervirens. The sequence goes on along the minus strand of VDFB02193867.1, from coordinate 707,338,664 downwards.
TAGTCAATCCTATAATGAACCATTTGTGTTGGAGTGCAACACTAATAGTTTATGTGATCTTGACTATCAATTCTTTGAAACATTGTCCATACTTCCTAATTAACTCAAGCCTGATTGTTGCGTCAACTCTTTTTGTGTGACTCAATTTATGTATTTGAATTTTGGATACTCAAAACTCAAATAACAATATCTACTCAACTTCAACCTAATTAATCTTGAGACCATCTAGGTCATATTTGGTGTATCAAACTTGCACAAGTCCTCCAAGATTTTCAACAAATAAACTAATCTTTCACACATCATCAATGCTATTCCTAGCACACCAAGATATTCCATAATCCTTTTAGTTACAAGGGGCATCTTCCTCCTATTGGTAATCCAAATTATACCCAACAATTCCAGCAAGCAAGCCTCATAATCTAAACCTTAGGAATAAAGCTAGTTTAGATGTAAGTGAGGTGGAACTCATGATCAAATTGCAAGTAATGTTGGCCAATTAACAAGAGTGGTCAACTCATTTACAATTCTAAATCTACTCGGCAAGGGAATGTGTTCTTTGAGATTTTATAAGATAACTTAATAGAAATGAAAATATCACATAGATTAGACATATCCCAAAGATTGTCATTATATACCCCTTAAACTAGCTAACTGGTCTTCTAGGCCACAAATCTCTAAACAACTAAAGCTAGAAAAATAGGTTGATATCCTTAAAATGCAATATCATTTATAGTCTCTTACTCATATATAACTTGTAAAAATCCAAAACATACATAACTCTCCAAAGACAAGCTTAAAAATATTTAGCATATGTAAGTATTAATGAGTGTATAAGATATAACTTTCAATAATTTGTAAATAATAAAAGATGCATTCACTATAAAACATGATCAATTATATCAAAAAAGGATCGATGTCTTAATCTATTAGTGACAAAATGAAGATCTAAATAAATTGGCAAACATGACAATAAATTTGAGCCTAAGAGCTAAATATGAATCAACTAAGAGAAAAAAAAAAAAATCCATATAAGATCCCATCAATCTAGTTTTAGTTTCACTTAAATGTAACTATAAGAATCAAGAAACTTAAATGGGGTTCTCAGCATGGCGGCCGCCTCCTTGAGACACCATGCAGAGTTTGCATAGCCTTTTGAAAATATAGGAATGCGCATGGCACTGTTCTCCACTGCTCTTTCCAAGCTCAACTCAATTATTTCTCCCTGTTTTCAATTTGTGGGTGTCTAAAAAGACATTGAGTCCGGCAGCAGTGAGAGCTTGATAGAGATGATCAACCAGAGTCATTCTCACATCTTTTCCCCTGAAACTCAGAAACACATGATATTCCTTATTGCTTAGGAAAGGAATTTTAGGTGTGGGAAGCTTGTATTCTTCCATGTTAAGGAGTTCCAACTGAAAATCGCAGTAGAGAGGATTGAACCCAAAAAAAACCTATACAGAACTTTTAACGCTTTCACGCAATCCGGTGCTACTTTGTATAAAGCCAAGCCAAGCTTTAGCTTGACACAAGAGATAAGGAGTCCTGTCCACACAAGAGATTACCCAATATCAAGTTGACACATGGAAAGGCCTGTCTGCTTGACAGCTTTAACCAGGTCCAGCTGTACGTCCATACAAGAGATTCCCCACTTCACAGCTGCTTCGAAGTCACGGCAACAGGACACACTAATTAATTTTTCTTCGCACAGTCATGTCAAGTTTTTGTACTGTTCGATTTTAATTAGTTTTTTAATCCCACCAGACATGCTAACTTCTTGTCATATTCAATGAGTGACTCTTGGAATTGACAAAAGTTGTGGAGGTATTCATTTAGTAGCCGCCAATATCTTTGTTCTCTTCCATTATCAAAACATGCACGGTGGGGATTGGCCAGTAAGGGGAGAGGGGCCCATTCATGCCCTATCACGCATAGCCTTTCAGCAGACCAAAATTAGATATTTTCGTTTCACTAGTTTAGATCCACATGTTAGAGTTCACATCTAAAATAGTTAGAATAGAACCTACAATGTTCAAGATTGAACCACGAGGTTTTCTACATCTTTTCTAATAATGAGACAATCATCATATAAGGGCATGCATTTGTTTGACAATAACAAATCAACTTTGCAAGACATCAAAGTTATTTTCAAATCATTGTTCCTATACTTAAATACCCTAATACTTCACATTTAATTTTTAAATATTTGTAATTGATTTTATCAAATCTCATATAATTTAATCTATGATTATTTATGTTTTTTAATTATATTTATTAGGTTAGATTAGGTTTATTTATATGGTATGCCTATAACTTTGGTGAAATCTTACCTTCTAGATTGGGATTTTTAATGTACGTTTTATGATTATCATATGATATTTTCATGTTTACTTAGGTTTTGATTCCCCTTTCTTATTTGTTATCCATACCTCACCTTCATTTTAGGATTTTGTGATATATTGCATGGCATTGCTTTTGACCACCCACATGGCACCCACCCTTGGATTCCCCTCTATGCTTTCAATTTTAAATCTAACTTCTTTAAAAAAAAATTAAATGTCAAAATTTGAGGGTGATTGTGATTGCTTCATCTTTTTATCTCATGGTTGTAGTTATTTGTTTGTGCAATAAGGTACTAAAGACCTTAATCTTTCATTATGGAGTGCTTATCTCATCCTACTTGCATGTAATGATTGATGGCTAAGAATTTAAGCTATCAAATGTATTGGTATATCTACATTTCTCACCTAAAGCACACTAAGATCTTCACCTTCTATTGTAAAAGACACACAAATCTTTATGCTAATTTTAGGCTAAATCCATACACTAATTTACTTAAAAACATGAACACCTCTATATGGATAAAACATCTTCTTGATACAAAAATTTGAATAACTGATTTCTATCAAAAGTTGCCTTTATTCAAAGGCGTTATGTACTTATGGGGTGTGTATAGGTGCATGTCCCCTAGTGCTACCTAACTATGTAGAAAATGATTCATAAACCAAAGCTACCTTGATGTCAAAAGCATTACACTTGGGGTTTATATAGGTGCATGTACCCTAACACCACATAAACTATCTATAGAAACATGCATAATTAAATTATAGCATGAACTTATAGTGAATTGCAGGTTGCATTTATCCTAAAATATGTTATTTCTCTAAATATAATCTATATACATATTTATCTTTAATAATATGCATAGATGCTTACAAAACCACGCACTCTCTATATATAGCTTGGTATTATTTGTGGCACAAATATAAATGGTTACACTATGATGTAAATATTCTTCCACTACAATCATGTGTTCTATTCCCAAAACATCAACAATATCAAAACTAAGAGAATGAAACAAGATCATAAAATGATAGAATATGCCCTTAAAATTATATATAAAATGAGAGAATATGCCATTAAAATTATATATATATATATATATAGAGTACATGTGTGTTAGTTATGGTATAGATCTATCACATTTTGGTTCAAACATTCATTATATTAATGTATAAGATTGGATGCCAATCATTTCTTAATCTCCAATACTAACATGTTAATACTTTGTAAACTCCCACAAGCTATCATTATTGTGTTGTAGTTATACCCTTAATATGCCAATTGCTTAAATATGTGTGTAGTTAAAATCACTTGATATCAATTGTATTTTCATCATTTAACATAACATGAAGCACTAAGATAACCTTATCCTATCACTTATGCAATTGTTAACTACCATTCATTTTTTATGTGCTTTCCTCTTTTCCTTGTGTAAATGCTTCTATCATGCACAATTCTGTAGTTGAATGTATATCATTCTCAATTATCTAGCATAAGAGAGAATTGGTTTAATCCATAGAAACTAGCACTTTTAGTGGTGAAACTTTATCAATTGGTGAATATTTTGTATTAATTAGGTTGATTTTGGAAAATATGATGAAATGGTTATAGGCTCAAATCATCGAGAATTCACAGTTTATTGGTTCAATGAGTTAAATTACCACCAAATTATTTATGAAGCATTTATATCATAATATTTTTGCCACAATAGACTATAATTTTTTTTATCATGGATCAGTTGGAATTTTGGAGGCATGTTTTAATTAATTGATGTATTCATCAGTAACATTATGAATTCCACCTAAAGATTGTATTTTAAAAATATGGAGCGCGGCGTAGGCGGAAAGCGAAGCAGTGAAGGTAGTTCGAATTCCTCCAACGGTGATGGAGATGGAGGCTTAGATGAGGATAAAGATGATGTTGCTTGTTGCCTCCCTATGGTCTGGGTACCCGTTCTCCTGGTGCGGGATGTCCGAGGGTCATTGCAGTGGTCTACGGTGGCTGTCTTTCGTGCCCCTTCTCGCTTTTTGCGGTGTCTTTTGGATGCAGGTTTGATCCTATTGGGTGAAGGCCTTTCTCCCTGGCTTGGCGCAGTCAGCTTGGAGCGTGGGTTTAGGAGGAGGTCGGGGTTTTTGTTCCCTTATGTTTATGGCATTGTTGGCTTTGCTTCGGAAGGGGTAATCATTGTTTCATGGCTGTTGGGGTTTTGCTGGCCTGATTTTGGGCCTGTGCTTTTCTTTTTTGAAGCGATGGAGCCTCTGAGGCTGCCTTGGTTTGTTAGTGGGGGCCATGGTATTGTACAAAATCTGAGGTAGAAGGCATATCCAAACATCTATTTTTTATACTAAAATAATAGAATTTTTGTGTTCCATTAGATTCATTCACTCACATTGGTTCTAAATATAAGTAAAATCTTCCATCACATTTAATTTCTTCACTTAGCATTTAATTCTAAATTATCTTTTCCACAACTATCATGTACCTTGATTTGGGTTAATTTATGCTTAAATGTGTTTACGTCTTATTGGATTAGCCTAAAATAAGATAAGGAAAAGTTTTTTTTTTCATTTATATTTTTTGTTAATTCATCCTAGACCTTACACCATACACTACCCAAGAGTTTTATTTTAGGGTTTATAACTTCACTACTATTGAGTTTTAGATCTAATATTTTTTAATTGTATCATCATTTTTTAGATCTTGCTAAGGTTTTGTGTTTCTATACATTATGATTTCATTTTTATACCATTTCATTTAGGTCTTGTGCTTTATTATGTGGTATCATGTTTGCCCACCCTACCGACCCTTGGATTGGTCACTGGGATTTTACTTTTATCTAATGTAATTCTACTTTTTTATTTTTCCAACTTGAAATTGATTTAGATTTTACTATATTACATTATTTAATACCATGAGCTACTTGTGATCTTATTCTTCCATTGAGGAGTACTCATTTAAACCCTAATATGGTCATTCAATATAATAACAAAGATGTACATATCTTCTATTTATCATGTTGATCTCAATTAGGGATCAACAAAACTATGATCATGAGGCTCATTTGGCTAAACAATATCTCACAATTACTAGGAAAGCTTTAATTGAGGCGTTTGCTTGAGCAAAGTCTTTTAGTTAATTGGCACATCTTTTTTTTTTAAATTACAAGGGTCGTTTTATAGAATTGATATTTTAAATGATCTTGGATCTTTATTGGCTCCCTCTATTGGTCTATCTTCCCCACCCATCTTCTTCTTCTAATCTTAATTCAACACCTACCTTAGCATGACTATTTAAAGTTAATCTCTTCAAGGGGTTGAACTAGGAGAACTTGTTCCTAGTGATTGGACAACCTCTTAAAGTATTTCTAAATATTACTAGCTATAACCATTAAGTAATCAATTATTGTATGTCCCTCCAATGAAAGTTCATATACCACAATTATCATTAAGATTCATGTACATCCACTAATTATTTCATGAATACATTAATTTGGCCCATCTTATCCTTCAATCATTTTGTCATTCTCAAACCTTGTGTTCACCAACAAATTATAAACATAAAGCAACATCGTATTCCACCTTTTGTGTCATAAATGTACATTATATTAACTCTTGATATATGTCCATAGTCAATCCTCTAATGAACCATTTATTTTAGAGTGCAACATTAATAGTTTATATGTGATCTTGTCTATTAACTCCTTGAAACATTGGTCATACTTTCTAATTAACTCTGATTATTGCTTCAACTCTTTTTGTGTGACTCAGTTTATGTGTTTGAATTTGGATACTCAAAAATCAAATAATAATTTCTACTTAACTTCAACCTAATTAATCTTGAGACAATCTAGGTCATATTTGGTGTATCAATTTTGCACAAGTCCTTCAAGAGTGTCAAAAAATAAACTAATATTTCATGAATCATAAATGTCATTCTTAGCACAATATATTCCACAATCCTTCTAGTGACAAGGGGCATCTTCCTCCTATTGGTAATCTAAAATATACCTTGCAATTCTAGGGAGAAAGCCTCATAATCTAAACTTGAGGAATGAAGTTATTTTAGATAAATGAGGTGGAACTCATGGTCAAACTACAAGTAATTTTGGTTAATTCACAAGAGTGAACAAATCTTTTACACTTCTAGTGCTACTAGGTGAGGAAAGGTGTGCTTTGATATTTTTTACAAGATAACTAACTAGAAATGAAAATAATATGATCACACAGTTTAGCTATACACTATGCAGAAAGATATACCAATATTGTATACCCCTTAAACTACCTAAGTATTCTTGTAGGCCACAAATCTCTAAACAACAAAACACTAAAGATGGAAAACCAGGTTGATATTCTTAAATTATAATATAATTTATAGTCTCTTACCCATTTATAACTTGTAAAAATCCAAAACATGCATAACTACCCAAAGATAGGTACTAAATGCAAGCTTAAAAAATATTTGGTGTATGAGAGTATTAATGAGTGTATGCATACTAGTAGGACATAGGTTCCAATAATTTATAAAGAATAAATGATTTATTCATTATAAAATGTGATCAATTATTAGAAGAGGATCAATGCCTTAATATATTAGTGACCTAAATAAATTGGAAAACACGACTATAAATTTGAACCTAATAGCTAAATATGAATCAACTAAGAGCAAAAAATAATAATTTCATATAAGATCCCATAAATCTAGTTTTACCTTCACTTAAATATAATTCTAAGAATCAAGAAACTTCACATTACAATATTATTTGGCTATACATAAATCAATAAATAATCTTATATACTATTACTAATTTTTTTTTACTTCTATTAGAAGTAATAGACTAGCATATGCATTCCTAGAGATGAATGTATCACTCTTTAAAATTCCCTACTAATTAGAGAGACATTCATATTGTTAAGAGAAAAACTACTTATAAAACCTTTCTTCAAATTTAGTAAAAAATAAATTATACAAGACTTCAAAATTGAGCTACATTATTTGACATAGGAGATTACTCAGACTTGAGAATGCATCACACAAATTTGGCCATAATACTTCACCTCCTAAGAGAAAACATGTATTTGAAAAAATAAAATTTCCCCTTGATCTTCTACACAAATGGCACATGTACCAATTTGCACCATTGCACTTGGGAAATAAATCTACTTTACACCATACAAAACACTTACCGAGGTGTCACATGAGACCTTTAACACTTGGAGGAGTTGATTTATAATGACATCCATACCTTGTACACTATAAGATGTTTCTTTGGATCAAATACTTTACAAAAAGAGGCTAATCATCCTCAAATCTATACAGATAAGCTTGTTGAGACCTAACTCCATTAATATAGTTCAAATAAATAGCTAGAAAATAGCCAATATTCCAATGAGTCAATTCCTTTTCAATTTCTATAAATAATAGGGTCATTGCTTACTTCCCATTAGTTCCTTGACTACGATATCCACAATTAGCAACTCAACACCTAAATCATGATTGCCTCTACAAATATTACCCATGTCACCACAACACCCACAATTATCACTACAAAAAGTTCATCAATTGAGTAGTTAATGCTTTTCTTTTTCTATCAAGCATGTATATGAAATATTTTCCTTAAAGACTTCCATACTCTATTGATTTTGATTTGAATATCAAGAACTTGACCTATTGGCTTAACAATTTTGAACATCATGTTTGATCAACAATGTTACATCAATGTTTATAGGTGATTAGTGTGTTGGTGCTCAAAACCATTCCCTATAATCCCAGAAGACATATGTTAAAAGGTAACCCAAGGAAACAACTAGTACTATGAAATCAAGTAGACTTTATGATCATAACATAAGTAGTTTATCCAACTAACAAGATCATGAAACTATTTTAATATTTTAACTCTACCTAAAGACCTTGTAGGATAATACAAATAAACTAGTTACACAAGTTAGCCATTATGTATGCATAAGTATACACCAAGGTATCATCACTAAATATCCCTTCGAATGACTTCTCGATCTTTGAGATCATAGATCTCTAAACAAGTAGATTAGTATTAGGTTAAAATATACCTACAAATGCAAAACCATATTTATATCCACAATTGTAATACCCTTTACAGTTTCATACTTCAAATGTGACTTGAAAACCTAGATTGTGCATAAATATTCAAAGTGTGTGCAAATAACTATATAGGCTCTCAATGTATTTATAAAAGGTAAGGATTTGTAAAAAAAATACAAGATCTCAAATTAAGGGGCAAATATTTCATTCTCAATTCACTAAACAATATGGTTTATACCTACATATATATGTATATGTAAATATACACACGTATCCATATATTACATATGTGTGTGTAACCTCTATTGGTCTATGGATTGAGCATAGATTAATTTAAACTATTAAAAGTTATTAGTTTGATTTTATTGCTTTGCTAGATGTTTTGACTATCACGTATTTAGTTAATTATGGGTGTGTCTTGTTTACTAGAGTGTTTTCTAGTCAAATTAGTAGCCTACCATTAGCTTATAGCTTGCTCTATTCAATATTATGTAAAATTAAATATAGGCACCCTTGAACATCTTTCTCCTACACATATGGCTAGAGATTAAGTATGGATATCTAACTTGTTGGTTCATCCTCCCATGATCTTATGGATTTTTTTGTGAGTTGACACATAGTAGGGAATTTTCTCCCACTATGCCTCAAGTTATTTCATTTTATAATGAAGAGATCCTGCAAAATAACTAGTATGAACCATTATACCAACCATGTTTGTTCATATGATGGTATTTTTATTCATTCAACAAATCAATATAACATTTTCTCAAAGCAATTTTATATGATCACAACATATAACAAGATAGATAGACACATTTAGGAGTTTATTTCAAGTGATTAATGTTGTCCTTTTTGCTACACAAGGCTTGATAATCTTGTCTCATTAAGTTGGGCTTAAGGAGATTAAATTTTTATTCCATATTATTCCATCGTCTAATTGGTTTTCCCTGTCACCCAAAAGGCTTTAGAACAATTAAAGGTAATTCCTTCTATGTCCATCAATATTTTAATTATGTTCAATTAGAGTGGATTTAAAAGTAAAGACAAATGCATATGTATTTATTTCTAAGTTAAGTCATTTCACACTTTATGATTATGTAGAAACTCTAACTAAAGTTTTTTATGATTGTAAGGAGAAGCCTCACATGGCAACTCCTAATGAAGCTCTCAAGTATGAGCACCAAGATAGGTTCAAAAGTTATATAATATGCATCTAGAGCAAAGGAACCGAGAACAAATTGAAAAATAAGATAAGGAGAATGTGAATCCCTCTTTGTTGTCTCAAGGTTTCTCTAAAGTAAAAATTAATTTAAAATTCTTGTCCTCCCCAATACGTGAAGCAAGAGTAAGTTATTTCACATCATTTATATACACTAGAGAAAGGAAGAATTCATCCCTATCCTCCAATGAAGAATTGGAAAGTAAGATTTGACAATCATATTGTCACTTTTTCTAATTGTACTACCTCCACATGGATCTTAAAGAAAAATGCAAATATGTAAAAGGCACAAACATTTTCTACATAAAAAATAGAGAGGCAATGGCTAACAAAGGCTCCCATGCCCATTTGTCACATATCATGTACATTCTATATACCTTATCATAATGAAATTCATTAAAGAGATTTATTTTATCTTAATAATTATTTTTAATTCAAAATAAAAAATAATTTTATTTATTTTTACTTTTTTTAGAGACATGATTGATTAGGTTTGAATTTCTAATAATTTTGAGGAATAAATTTTCTTTGTTATAACGATTTAACTAAAAAATTTAAATAACTATTTTTCTTTATTGATCACATTTAAAAAATAATAATAATAATTTCAACAAATTTCTTTTTCTATTTATATTAACTGAAAATAACTTCTAATTTAAAATATATATTTAATATATAATCCATTTATTATAAAAACAAAAAACTCTAGTATCTGTAAAATTTAATTATTTATAAAAAATCTACTAAAAAAACCCTATTCTAAAATAATGGCTAGGCTGAATGGAAGCACAGATGTCACCAAAGCAAGCAGAGAGAGAGAGAGAGGAAGGTAGGTTCGTTGCTTACCCGCCAGTTATATCCATGGTCCACCCCGAGCGAGAACAGATCTTGTCAAGGGCATCCTTCCATCCGTCAATCTCTTCTGTTGGGTATCGATCTAAATGACCATAATGTTTTAGAAATGCTTGCTTGTACTGACTGGAGTCCTTGAGAGGATATCTGACGTGAGTTGGATCCACATCATAAAACAGAGGAATGATCAAGCCTGCGCTTCTCACCATGGCGGCGGCCTCCTTGAGACACCATGCAGAGTCTGCATAACCTTTTGAAAATATAGGAATGTGTATGGCACTGCTCTCCACTGCTCTTTCCAAGCTCCACCCAATTATTTCTCCCTTTTTCAATTTGTGGGAGTCCAAAAAGACATTGAGTCCGGCAGCAGTGAGAGCTTGATAGAGATGATCAACCAGAGTCTTTCTCACATCTGGTCCCCTGAAACTCAGAAACACATGATATTCCTTATCACCTTCGAAAGGAATTTTCGGTGTGGGAAGCTTGTATTCTTCAATCTTGACTTGTTCCATGTTAGGAGTTGCAACTGAAAATAGTGGTAGAGAGGATTGAACCCAAAAACACCTTTACAGAACTTGAACAATATCAGCAATCCGGTGCAACTTTATATAAAGCCAACTCAAGGTTTAGGTCGACACAAGAGATGACCTGGTCAAATTGACAGATTGGAAGGCGTGTCTGCTTAACCCTGTCAGGCTGTACGTCTATACAAAAGATTACCCATTCCCAACAGCTGTTTGGAAGTCACGGCAAGCGGACCCACTTTTGTTAATTTTTTCTTCGCCAGTCATGTCAAGTTTTTGTCATGTTCAATTTTAATTAGATTTTTAATCCCACCAGTTATTGGGATTACAGAAGTTTTCTAGGTGTTCATTTAGAGGCCGGCAATTATCTTTAAAAAATGTCTCTTCACATTGGGAGCTCCAATGGGGAAAATCATGTCCATATATTTTATTGCATTACATTGAAATGAATGTGGGAATTTATAGAATACTGGACTTTAGAATTATTTCAAAAGACATGCCCAATGGTTGAGACAAACTCCATAATTTTTTAATGCTTACAATTTTTTTTTTAAAATCCACTTTATGCAATATTTGCCTCAAGGTCAAGACATTTGTATATTTAGTATTGAAATATCCTTCAATCTATTAAAATCTTACAACCCTACAAGTTCAAAGTTGGCTAATGTTTTTGCCAAGTTTGAAGACTTCAACATTTGTAGGAAAGTGTTATAATCTGGAAAGGTAGAAAGTAGTTTTAAAAAGTTTTTTAATTTCTATAATTAAGCATTTGTAGGAAAGTGTTATAATCTGGAAAGGTAGGAAGTAGTTTTAAAAAGTCTTTTAATTTTTGTAATTAAATTTTAATTGAAAGTATTTTTTATATTTTTTAATTTTATATTGTGTATTAGGTTATGAATAGTCAGCTTATATCTACATTGTTATTTGATTTTTTCTTGAAGAGAAGAGAGAGTTATGAAATAGTCCTTTAGAATTAAAACAGAGATAGAAAAATAAAGGATATTATGATCCTTTGGTTAAAAGAAAGATTAATAAAGAATATATATAAATCCTCTTTTAAAAGAAGATGAATAATTATTTATTTAAATAATTATTGTAATCTCGTTGAATTGCACCTAGGGGCAATTCCACATTTTTGCATTTTTTCTTAGCATTTATGACACCTAAGAGCATTAACGGCAAAATCCCATGAGTTGGAATTTCGCGATTTCAACTCCATGTAGACTTGTGGCAGTGCAACAGAAGCCTATTGACACATTTCTTGAAAATTTAGGCTCTAGACACCTGTGCAATGCACTAGCGTCCTAGTCATTTTCCAAGTTTTAAACAAAGAATCTAGAATGTTGACCCTTGAGACACACATCCTAGCAGTTACATTTTAGAAATAATGGCTCTTTTCTGCGCTTGCAAGCATTAAAAAATCCTCTCTTGGCTCTCATTTGGGGGTTGGAAGATTTTCAGTCAAGCTCTCTAATAATTTGTTTCCATTTTTGTGTTCACTTGATCTTCAATAGCAACTTTCTCTCATAGGCGAAGCCATGCCAAACTAAGGTCCCTCCAACAACAAGAACTCTCAAGCAAGCGCTCAACGGTGCATTCATGCGCTCCAAAGAGGGTCTAGGCCTGTGGGTAATGCTCTCTCTATTTCCTTGTTTTCCTTTCCTACTTGTTTACTTGCAACTTTGTGGTGTGGGTTCTACTCTTGAGCGGGTATTACTTTCACCACACGCTTTGTTACCTTATTTTCTTTCCCTTCCAACTTGGCTATCCGTGGAGATGGGAACACCAAAACGAGGGTCTAACTGAGGCAGACCCTATACAACCCTAAAATTTTCCCCTTGATCTTGTGTGTACAAGAATGAAGTGGAGTTTAGAGCGAAAGACCTCACATCCAACGAAAGGTGAAATATCTCCAAATCCCTTTGTAGTTATCATAGTATTTGATTTCTTGTTCATTTAGTTGGTTTAGTTTACCTCACATATGGGTTTAGAAGTGAAATCCAACATTGTCTGCCAAAGCTTTAGAGCTCTCTATTGCCTCAACAATAGCACAATTCTTGGTGCGTTACGTTGATGTCTTGAAATTGTGCTTCTGTCTCCTAACCAAGAGTTCATTCTTTTGAGACAAGAATCCTAAGGTTTCATTCTGCTAGAATCTAAAATAACTCTTTCTGAAACATAGATTTAGTCACTTATTTCTATATTTTTTTAAAAAAATCTATTTGATGAAAATTTAAAATTTCAATGCAGTAGTACTTAAATTTCAGGGAAAAAATAAGAAATAGGTGTTTGTATAACCACCCTAACCACAATAAAATGATAATAGTTTTTTTTTATAAGATTTTAGATATAAGTAGAGGACTCATGTCTCGATGTGACACATATTTTTTTGTAATTTTTTTCCAAGTAAATAATTAATTATAAATTTTTTATTACAACTTTTAAAAAATATAAAAACACATATGTCTCACCACCTTAACTCGGTCAAAACTTCATGCAATTCATTTTTTTTAATCGTATAATATGCGAAGCATAGAATATGACACATGTTTCAAATTCAAAAAATGTGATACCATTTGAAAGCTATAGATTTTTTTTCAATTAGCCTATCAATCAAGACTTTAGTCATAATTCAAATAGAAAATGAATAATAATTATTTATTAAAGTCAAAGTAAAGCATAATTTATATTGGTGGAAAGTTGAGACTCTCTTTTATAAACCCTTTTCATTTTATCAATTTTGGGTTAAAAAAAGTCATCAGCCACAAACCCTACACATACCCATCATATCATCACTTTTTAGCCCATCATGATCCTACACACACCATAGTAGTTTAGAAACTACATTCAATTTTCTATAGATTTTATTCTTATGTATTTTTGAAATTATATAGATAACGTCTTCAAATTTTTATGTCAAGTTGCCTAACTCTAATTTTGCTAAATTTTATTGTCACTTAAGGGCCTATATTTTCCATGATGATCTTGCACATACCCATTAAGCCCCCACTTTAGCGAGAGGATGAAATTGCTTCAAAATCACACTAAAGTAGCCATTCAAGAGGATTCCAATCATACCAATGTGGATGGTCTAGGATAACAAAGATTGAGGAAGCAATCAAGCCCCTAAAATCTAAGATCCTAAGTAAAATTGATGTAAGCACAAAAGGACACACACAAAGTAAATGACTTGCAGTAGAACAAGATACATGATCATACAATGGCAAGAACTAGAAGGAAGAGAAGAGTGAAAATAAAAAGGTGGATCAAGCTTTGACCATTTTTCCAACACATTGTGGATCAGATCTAGGTTGTTTATCCAAAAATGCATACTCACTCTGAGGCAATGAAACTCTTGGTTATCCATTGGGTGAGAAGTCCTAAAATGTGAGAAACATACACTCATGGCTGGTATGTACTCACACACATGCAAGTGGCTAGATGGGGAAAGTCATGCCTCAGATTGGGCTTCCTTCTCAACCATACCAAAGTTATACCTCTTGATAACTTTAATAAGGCACCACAATGAAAATGATTTTCAAGCTCTATGAGGTAAGCAAAACTTTGTATGTTTGACACTCACAGACATAAAAAATGCAAGACAGTGCAAAGAATATTCAAAGGAATTTTGCTGAGTTCGTGCAAGGTCTCATCTCAGGGAACATTGTGCCTAATGTTTCCAAGAGAGGATGTGTCAAAGAAGTATCGCACTCTTGGAGGGAATCAAGACCAATGACATCACCAAGAAAAGGATGCATCAAAAGAAGAAAGAAATCACACAATGAAACATGATGAGTGTCAATTTTTGCCCCCACTTTAATGTGGTTGCTAACAACATTACTGTGAGCAGTTGCTTTAAAGTAGAAGAAGAAGACATGAGAGCCTACTTGGAAAGCCCTATGCAAGGTCATATGTTTCCTATAAGCTACGCCATGAAAAATGTAGTATGTCACATGCAAGCCAACTTAAGGTATGCCATCCACATACCAAGCTTGCTCTTATATGTTCATGAAAGGTTAACGACTAGCCAAAAGAGACAACAAGTGACATATGAGGGTAAGGCTACCTAACCCGTTGCCCCCACTTAGTGTAGGACAAGGGTGAGCCAAAATAATTGATAAGATGCAAGGTAGAGTAAAAAATAGTATTGATTAGAGGAATGAGGGGGATCCACATAAGGGATAACACAAAAATCCTTAAGATGTTGGATTTTTCTACTGAAAGCCTTACATTCATTAGCAATGCGACCATAAACTCTATGATAAGTGTAGATTGAAGTTTTTGTAATAAAATTTCTTTCGAGTTCTTGGAGGGAGAGATATCAAGTGATCTTGGAGGAATCTCGATAAGATACCCTCTTGATCAATGGTGGGAGGTATTCTTGTAGTTTGTGACAAAGGTACTTGCTTGGTACAAGATGTCATAACTTCACCAGACTCTTTAGATTGAGATATTTTATTATATCCTTTACAAGAGGGTGTTAAATCTAATGAACACAAATCATTAGTGTTTTGCAAGATGACATTGACATTAAGCGAAGATTTCTTTGTTTGGTTCATTTCTTGAAAGGGAGAACTTTCAAGACCACTAGTGTCTATTAGTTTAGGATGTACTACTGTTAAAGTTGGATTAGAAGAATGTTGTGTGAGAGTGTTGATATTGAGTGATGGCTTGGAAATTTCTATCAAAGGACAATAACCAACAACATGAGTTGTTTTTTGTGTGATAGGATTTATAAGGTTGCATATACCTTATTCATTAGCACCTCATCCTTTTCCACTGTATCCAATTTGTTTCATAAGATCATAACCTTTTCCATAAAGCTTTTTCATTGCTTTTGGATTGGGTGGTGGTTGGTGATTAGTGTCGTCAAAGTTTGTTGTGTAATTTGTTATGTTATGGTCTAAAGTGGTTGAAGTGGATGCTTTCAAAGGGTTTTTTGAGTTGTGTGTTGACATTACCATTGTTTCTATTACCTTGTCAGAGTCTTTATGTATGATCTTGTATTCTCCCATGAATGTTGGTGTGAAGCCTAAGGAACCTCGATCATCATCTAATAGCTTCATGTGTTGTTTAATTTGTTGCTCATTGTATTTTTTTTGCATGAGTTACACTTGTGTGGTTGGTGTTAATGTTTTCAAGGGGTTCACTTTGTTTTTCTCAACTTACAAGACAATATAAGGCTCATGATCAATGTCAAGTGTGCACACTTTGTTGTTGTACATGTATTTCAGTTTTTGATGAAGAGTGGAAGGTACACCATTCATTGTATGAATCCATGGCCTTCCTAGAAGAAGGTTATATGAAAGATCATGAGGAATAACCTAGATCGGTGTGTTCAATGTGACCTCTCCAATTGTAATAGGTAAAGTGATCACACCGAGCAATTTCTTTGCTACATTGTGAAAGCCCTAAAAATATGAAGGATTAGGTTGAATTTTTGGTTTATCCACATGAAGCATATCTAAGAGGTTTATGCTACTAACATTAAGGCTTGATGCATTGTCAAGAAGGGTTCACTTTATCCCTATCATATGATATTGAGCAAGGATCATGAAAACTTCATTTTGTTTTTGCACTTCCAAAGAGGGGAGCTTTCTTTGGTGGGAAAAATGTTGGCATTCAATCCTTGAATTATGGATGCTATGTCATTTGGTTGTGCATTAGAAGGGATAGAAATATTTTGTAAGGCTATTTGAAGCATAGTGTGATAGGTGAATTTTGAAGTAAATCCCATAGGGATATATTTGTTGGAGTATTCTTAAGTTGTTCAACCAGATCATACACCGGAGTAATTCAAGGATGTCTAGGAAAAATGGGATTAGGAAAAGGTAATGGAGTGGGGGTGGGTTGTGACAATCATAGATTGTTTCTAGTGGGGTATGTATGAGCAATGATATTAGGATGCAGTTGTTGTGAAACATTATTCTGAGGTGGGTAAAGGATAAGTTCAGGAGTATTTTGAGTTGAATGTTTTTTTGAAGGTCGATAAAGGATGAGTTCAGGTTGGTTTTGAGTTTGTTATTTGTGTGAAGGGGGATAAAGGATGAGTTGAGGTTGAATGGTATGAACGTCCCTTGGCGAATGAGATTCTAACATGGGCTTTTCATCTTCGTTTAAGGGCATAATATTATTATTGTCAATGCTTTATTTTTGTTGCACAAGAATATCCTCCCTAAGAGGAGAGTTGTAAGAAGAACTACAAACCACATTTTCATGACATTCGAGGGTTGGTTCTTCTAAAATGACTTCATCACAAGTAAGGGAGTTATCAATGGTTGAATTTTCTTTGTTATTGATAATGGAAAGATGAGGGGAAGACTGTATTTGATTATGATGTTTCCCTAAGGGCTTATTCTCTTATTCCATATTGTTTAACCTAATAAGAGAGCTTGTAATATGTTCATCAATGGTGAAATGTTGTAAAGAAGCTTCATCACTAGTAGGGGAGGCATCAAGAGAAGAACCATTATTATTCTTATGAATGGTTAAGTTTTTTTTTTCAAATAGGCATGTAAAAATATTAGGGACATTAGGAAGAAGAGATATAAGGTTATCACTTTCAATCCACATGTCCCCTTGATAAATGTGATTTTCATGATCATTCACTATAGCTATAACACCCCTCTATTTTGGATCTTTTGTTCGATGGTGTGTTTTCTTTGTTATGTGTTTTTGTTATGCTCTGATTTTGATACTTGGTTACCTTTGACAGCTATCTGTTAAGCGATGTAAACATTATATTTTGATGTGATGGGATTTTATTTAGATTTTATCATTATGCCATGTTTTGTATTTGCGTAACAATGATTTAATTCAAAAAAAATTATGCTTTAGTTATATTGTGGTTGTTAGACTCATCAGTTTTAGAGCCTGTATTGGTGAAGGGGATGGGATTATATCACTTGCTTGCAAGCACCCTACGATTCTAATACTTCTACTTCATAGTGTGTCTTATTATGTATATATATTTGCACATTCAATATGCTCTTTGGTTGCAGGTTAACAGGTACAGGACATCGACTCCACCTTGCATCACAGGTTCGAACATATCCATTTACCAACAGTTATCAATTGGGAGATAGTAGCTAGGTTTCTGTGTCAAATCGTCAGCCTAGCCATAGTTGTCCTCAGGTTTAACAGTTTTGATTGGTTCATTCCTCTCTGGTTAGCTATTTCAATTCGTATTTTAAGGCTATTAATGGTGGGTATGGTTAAGATGATGATTTAACATATCTAGTTTCCATGTTGAATATTATTTTATTGCATTGATTATTTGGGTTTAATTAATAAAATAAAATTTAGTTTATTGATAAACTAGGCAAATGATCATAAATTGATTGAAATAGTTATCTTGCCATTATTGTTATTTAGATTCAAATTTAAATGGAAATGGGAATCATGTTATATACTTGAATTAAATTTAAAATAAAAATAGAAATGTGAATTATATTTCACTTTTTGAGTTTTTGAATAAATCATATTCTTGCAACTTTGGGATTATAGTTTTAAATAAAATCATGAAATTTTGAAAAGCATGAATTGAAATTTTGAAAGTAAATTTTTTTAAAATTTGAAAATAGAAAATTTCCTCCAAAAACCCAATAAATTTAGTGGGTGGGATATTTTAGGGGTTTGACCAAATTTGGGGAAAGTTCTATCTAAGAAATGAAATTTCATTTATTTTGCAATTTTTGTTTTTGGTGGAGAGTTTTGTTTTGTTGTGGCTGAATTTGGAGTTGAAGAGGAGATTGAAATCACCATTGTTGGAGTCTTCAAACTTGGGGAGAAAACACCAGGTTCATTCTTTGCTTTCTTCTATTTTTTCTTGTTTCAATTTGGAAGAGCTTTAAATCTGGAAATGTTGTTTTATTCAATGAGAAACCCATGAAAAATGACTCCAAAACTTGCAAATTTGTTGTTGGATTTTGAAATGAAAACCAAAACATCAAACACAATGAAAATAGGAGGAAAAAACCCACAAAAATCTTCATTCCAAATTTGATATTCTCAAATCTTGTTGTGTTGTAAATTTAATTCTGTTATGGCAAAAAAAAATTTCTTCTTTTGTTCAAGTTTGAGTTGGAAATGAAAATATTTGCATATACTTGTAAATATACCTGTACATATATATATATATATATATATATATATATATATATATATATATGAAAATATATTTTGTTTAAAATCTCTTTCACAAATATTTTTTTGTTTCCAAAATTTATTACTCAGGAAATGTCTTCTTGAAACAGGGTATGCCCTGTTTTAATTCTGTGTTTGACAAAGGTTTTATGAGAAAATGATTTTCATAAATTAAAATGTTGTTTTTAAAAAAAATATTAAATTTATTTTGGTGGAGCGCAGAGCCGAAACCCTGCACCCCCAACACCGTTGTATGGGAGGCGTTGGTCCCACGTAGCACCCCCCCATGGGAGGCGCTATGTGGAAGCAGCGGTGCTACCCTCACAACACCCCCCTATGGGGGAGGCTGCGCTGGCAGCACCTTTCACATATAGGTGGGCCCATGCCCAAGTTTAGGGCATCTTTTTTTCAAACAAAAATTAAATTTTGTTTTCTTTTTATTGTATTTTTTATATATTATTTAATATTATTTTAATATTATATTATATATATAATATATATAATATTATTTTAATATTTAAATAATATTTATTTAAATAATAATTTATTTATATATATTATATAAATATACTTATTTATATATCATATACATTTTATGAGTATATGTATTATGTATATATAATGTATATATGTATATTTTATATATTTTTAAATAAGATTATTTAGTTTGGTTAAATGGTTTTAATATCAGTGTGATTTAGGTATTTAAATATATAAATATTTAATAGTATATACATTGAGTATATAATTTTAAGTATATTGTTTGGAATGTATTTGTAATCAAGTATAGATAAAATTTAGTTGATTGATGTATTTTAATCTGATGACGTTATTTATTAAAATGTTTTGATTATGGAATATAATTGTGAAACTTAGGGTAGATGATTGGTTTCTTTTAATATTTCAACATCATGAAATAAATTGAGTATATTTGATTGGATAAATGCAATTAATGGAAACTAAGATTGACTGGATTTAGAAAATCCTAACTTTAGCTTATATAATTCCTCGAAGTGCTTTTTAGTGTTGATTTGTTCTTTCTCAAGGTTCATGAAAATAGAGTAAATGTTCTGAAGTCTTCCAGATTGAGTTTCTTTTAATTTCGTGGGTTTCGTAAAGTGTTAGTCAACCTTGGGGGGTTTTGGGTAATGTGTATAGCCGTAATCTATTGTTTTACCTGGTTTTCACGAACGGGGATAGTTTGCGTCTCCTTGGATTAAAAGTGGTTTATGTGGTTTGTGCCTCCTTTGGAAGGAGTGAATTATGTGTTTTGTTGCCTCTAGTGTTTGGAGAGGGTTTTGACCTTTGTTTCCTCCAGTATTTGGAAAGAGTTTTGACTTTTGTTGTCTCTAGTGTTTGGAGTGAGTTTTATTTATGTGTTCCTCCTAGAGTTGGAGTGGTTTTATCATATTGGTATGCACTTGGGATTCTCTTGTTGATTAGTTTTTTTTGGAATGTTGTCAAGTAGAAGAGTGGCTTCTGTTAGGGGCTAGAACCCAAAGAGGTAAACTAGGAAACCTTCAGATGTGGTTTAATCAAGTGAAAACTAAATCAATGTACTTAGATGTTAGGTAGAATTTCACACTAATTAAGATAATTGAGCCTCGCTCATGGATGCAAGGGCTTGTATAGACTTGGGATGAGACCGGAAGGCCTAGAATGGCAAGGTCATCTATCTTGCCCTTATGAGAGGTATTTGATTCCACATGAGTGAGCATGGGTGCCGGGATTTGGTAGAGGCTACCAGGACAACCCATAGTGGGGGCCGGAGCCTAGGAAGATTCCCAAAGGATATCCTATGACGAGCTGTGTAATGACACTCTTTCTACGACAACAGTTTGTATTTGACAGCAGGGGAGATAGATTTATCTCTCAGAATGTAGTACAGGGCTTAAGAGGCAATAACAAAAAGGCAGGGGCCAAGGGGCAACCTTGTTTGATGGATCTACCAAGGGAGAAGGAGGCAGAAAGGGAGCCATTAATGTCAACCTAGGCAAAGGCATCCTATTATAGGCAAGAGATCACGAGATCTAGTCTCCCCACCATCCCCATGGTACTAGTCACACAATCATCGAACTTGTAATTGGAATAAAATATAAGCATAATTAAAATAACTTTCATTTAGTATACATTGATTTATATTAAAAAACTTAGGCATCACTGCAGCCAAGAAAATACAAAAAAATTGTATGTGAATCCGAGGGAAACATGTCTGTGTTTGACAGAGGGCAAGAGAAACGAGGGAGGCAGCATCCATGCCATGCATGGATGCCCCAGTAGAAATTGTTGCCTCTATAGCCTTTGCCAAAAATTTTCCCATATCATCCCTTTTAAGATTCCTCATGTGTTGTGGGGGTTAAGTATTTAATAAAAAATATGTGTTTGTGTGTTTTAAGGGCTTATGTTCCATGTCCTTAGGTTGTATTATTTTGGGTGAGATTCAAACATGTGGAATAGATCTCAAGTTCTAGCTTTCCTTGGATCCTCAATCACCGCCTACTTTACAACTTTCTCTTATGATTCCCTAATGCCCAAGTCTACAAATGAACTCAGGACCAAGTGAAAATGTCTAGATGTTTCCAATCCCCATGGAGCCTTGGTTTTTTCTAAGTGTATTGTCCCAAAGTTTAAAAATTCTAGGACCCACAATAACAACTCTCATACCCTATCCCCTTGGAGCCCAAACCTCCAAGAGGACCTTGCCACCATGTCCCTAGTGTAAAGTATATCTTGTGTATTGAACCTCATAGTTCCCTTGTTAGGGTTAGAAGGAAAATATCTAACAATTTAAAGGAAGATTTAACTAATAAATAGAAAAATAAAACACAACATAAAAATTAACATAGAGAATTTAATGTGGTTCACCCATTCCAAGCTACATTCACAAAACTGCATCTATCCAATGATTTTATTATCCAGTGTAAAAATTATTACAATCTTGCGAATAATTATCTTTTTTTCATCATACTATAACTCTTATCCCAACCCCTTATAACAAGCTTAGAAGCTTCCAAATTAGGGTTCTACAATGTTAGTTTTTTTCCATTTTTTGGTGATTTTTCTTTTTCAATGACAACATGGAAAAATAGGAGAATTTTTTTCTTAGGGGCTACTGCCCCCAAACACCTGCCTGGGGCCCAACCTGACCCTCGACCCCGACAAGGATACATGAAGAGTGTACAGTATAGCATGATCAGTCACCACATACCAATAATCTCCCACTTGGATACTAATTAGGCTCCACACTAAACAATCTCCCACTTAGAGACTAATCTTAGACGAAATCGCTACACTTACAGCTCCCACTAAAAATAAGCACCTTGAACCCTACTGCTCTATACTTGAATTCAACCTTGAAGGCCAACTAAAGCTAGAGAGGATCCCATCTTCTCCCTTGTCACCACCTTTGTAAATATATCCGTTGGATTGACATCTATATGTATCTTTTCCAGCTTTACCTATCCATCCTTCAACATTGAGCGAATGAAATGATATCTCAACTATATGTGTTTGGTTTTAGAGTGCAATGCGGAATTCTTTGCAAGATGTATAGCACTCTGGCTATATTTAAAGAAGTAATTTTCAGCCTATTTTCTTCCCAACTCTTCCATGAAAAGTTGCAACCATATCATCTCCTTTGTTGCCTGTGTTGCAGTAACATACTCTGCCTCCATGGTGGATAAAGAAACCACCTTTTGCAACCTAGAAATCCAACTCATTGTTGTCCCACCAACTATAAATACATCACCTATGGTACTATGCTTGGTATCTACATCCCCTGCAAAATTTGAATCAACATAGCCTTTTAAATTAGTATTAGAGCCCCAAAATTATAAACATTTATTGGATGTACCTCTCAAATACCTGAGAATCCATTTTACTGAATTCCAATGCTCAACTCTAGGATGAATCATATACCTACTAACAACTCCTATGACATGTGCAATATCTGGTCTCGTGCATACCATGGGATACATTGAACTGCCTATAGTTGAAGCATATGGTACCTTGGACATTTTTTCTTCCTCCTCTTATGTCTTTGGACACATCCTTATTCAATTTAACATGACAGTGCATAGGTGTGCTGATAACTTTTTCATTCTCCATATAAAATATTTGCAACACCTTTTCAACATAATCATCCTGAGATAAAAATATTTTTTTTGTTTTTCCTATCTCTTGTAATCTTCATACCAAGGGATTTTTTTGCTTCCCCCAAAGCTTTCATAGAAAATGAATTCACTAACTATTGTTTTAACTCCCTTATGTGATCCATGTTAGACCCCGCTAGAAGCATATCATCAACATATAAACATAAAATAATGTAGCTATCATAATCTAACCTCTTAAAATAAACACAATGGTCTGAATTACATTGACTGTAGCCTTGCTTAGCCATAAAACTATCAAATTTGATATGTCGTTGTCGAGGTGCTTACTTCCAGCCATATAAAATTTTCTTCAATCTGCACACAAGTTTCTCCTTACCTCTGACCTCAAAACCTTGTGGTTGTTCCATATATATTTCATATTCTAAATCACCAAGTAGAAAAGTGTTTAAACATCTAGTTGTTCCAAATGAAAATCTTCAATAGCCACAATACTTAAAGTAGTGCATATAGAATTCATATTAACAACTGGAGAAAAACTCTCATCAAAAGCAATTCCTTTTTTAGGTGTAAATCCCTTTACAACAAACCTAGTTTTAAATCTTTTCTTACCTTCATCCTCCTCTTTCAATCTATAAACCCATTTATTTGGTAAAGCCTTTTTCACCTACAAACAATTTGCATAATTCCCAAGTCT
Organism: Sequoia sempervirens; assembly: GCA_007258455.2. Classification (NCBI taxonomy): domain Eukaryota; kingdom Viridiplantae; phylum Streptophyta; class Pinopsida; order Cupressales; family Cupressaceae; genus Sequoia; species Sequoia sempervirens. Next base: position 707,314,721 of record VDFB02193867.1, on the reverse strand, counting down.
AGTTTTTCAACAAGGTGTCCATTTATTCTTCCATTCCATTCTCCCACTAAACATTGGTATCCACCTACATAGCTTCATCATAGCATATTGGTTCACTAGCATCAGTTAATAAAATAGAATACAAAGAGGGAGAAAATCTTTTTTGAGGTCTACTTATCATTGAAGATCATCTAACATTCACTAGAGTTTGTGGTATTTCTTGTTTTTGTTGTTGTGGAGCATGAGGAACCAATAGAACATCATTGTTTGGAGTATCATCCAACGTTGCATTATCATTTTCTTTCTTCTCATGCTACTACAACTGATCTTTGTACAAAATTTTCTCATTGAATATGACATCCCTACTTCTCACAATTTTCTGATTTTCAAAATCCCAAAGCCTATAACCATATTCATTAATTCCATATCCAAAAAATATACATTTCTTTGATTTTTCATCAAGCTCAGCTCTATTTTTAGAATCTACATGTGTAAATGCTTCACAATCGAAGGTCTTGAGAAAAGAATATCTCACCTTCTTACTTGTCCATGCTTCCTCTAGAATACCACAACCCAAAGGATTAGAGGGACCTCTATTAATTAAATAAACAACAATGTTTACAACCTCTTCCCACATGTTTAAATGCAACCCAACATGCAATCTGATAGTCCATGCATGCTCCATTATTGTTCTATTCATGCGCTCAGCCACTCCATTTTCCTATGGAGTCCTTACAGTCATTTTTTTCCTACGAATACCATTAGAGGAACAATAATATTCAAACTCTTTGTTGCAATAATCACCACCATTATCATAGCTGAGACATTTTAACTTTTTACCCATTACATTCTCAATCAAACTTATCCATTTTTTAAAAGTTTCAAATACATCAGATTTCTGCCTAAGGAAATAAATCCATACCTTCCTAGTTACATCATCAATGATTGTAACATAATACTGAGAGCCACTGAGAGAAGATACCTGAGCTAGTCCCCATACGTCCATATGCACAAGCTCCAATTTCTCATCTTTCTTTTCCTTCCCATCCTTGAGAAAACTAACTCTCTTTTGTTTCCCATATACACAACTTTCACATAAATCCATATTAACACATTTTAGACTTGGTAAAACATTGTTTGAATGGACGACTTTCATACTATTTGCACTCATATGCCATAGTGCTGATTTAGAATCCATAACAACTATTTGATTTTATGCCTATTGAACTATAACAGTTGTTCCTAAACATTGATTTTTATCTACAATAGCTAAAGTAGAAGGAATGGTATAACCTGTACAAAGATATAAGGTTCCCAATTTAACACCTTTTGCTACCACTAAGGCACCTTTTGTAACCCTCCAAATTTTATCACTAAATTTAACAACACAACCTTCATCATCTAATTGCCCTGTTGAAATTAATTTTTTGCTTCACTTTGGAACTTGTCTTATCTCATGTAGTAGCCAATGATTCCCATTCTACAACTTAATCTTGATTCCTCCCTTTCCAACAATCTAACAGGGTTCATTATCTCTCAAATAAACTAGCCCAAAATCCCCTTGGAAATAATCAATAAAATAACTTCTATGGGGTGTAGCATGAAATGAAGCCCCCAAATCTAACACCCAAGAACCATCAACATTATCAAGAGAAAGAATCAAAGCATCCTCATCAAATGTATTACTTACCACATTTGCCTCTTTACATCCTTCTTTTTTGTCTCCTTTTTTTTTTTTTGAGACCAACAATCTTTCTTTAAATGACCTGGCTTACCATAATACCAGAGATGAGACCATAAATTGTCTCATATTTTATCAAATAAAATCATCTAATTTTTCCTAATGCATTAGTGTTAAAGTGGATTTGAGTAATGATTGAAAGTTCTTTAGCTTGTTTAAAGTAGAATATAAAATGAATGTTTGATTTATTTTTAGTAATTAAATGTGATCCAGATTGCCTCTAATATGTCTCCATGAAGTTTTAAAGATGATATAATGTAGATAAATGAGTTATTAAATAGCTCATGGTAAGGAGCTTCATAGTCACTTGTAGCAAAGAGCTCTAGACACTTGAAGCAATTAACTCCTAAAAGATTTAGAAGGCTTTGAAGAAATAATGAGAAGATAGAGAAGACTCCTAGCACACTCCTACATTCATGCAAAATCATGGAGTATCAATCATTCCAAAATTAATGGGATGAGTATTTGTTTCATGTTGGGTTTTAAGATCTCTCACATCTATTAGATTTCATGATTCCTTCGTCCACCAAAGATAACTCAAGTTACCACATCACTCAATTGTTGTTGCATGATTATAGCATGGTATTCATGCTAAGGATCAATGATTTTTTTGAATGAACTGAAGAATAACGCCTTCATTCACTTTCAAAACTTGAAGACTTCCTAAAAATTAGGCACCCAAAAATCATGAAAAATGCAGTCTCAGTAAAACAACAATATCTCCCTTGCTTCTCAAGAAAATTAAAAAAAAAAAAATGATCTGGAAAGTAGATTTGAATATCTAAAAACCCTTTTGATAATTTGGTGTGATTTGTAGTAGGGAAGGAGAAGTATGCATCAGGAAATGACTGAGACAAAAGTGGCATGATGGAGGACAGCAACTTGAATTTTCTTAAAGTTTTGTAACAACCCCTCAAAATTATGATCTTGGATCCACATTCTTAGTGGATTGATTGGATAGATATAAAATATGAATTCTATAAATACAATTTAATCATTTGATCAAAGGGAGAGGATTAGAAAGGCTTGTTTCAGCTGAAGGAAATAGGATAGATCTAGTTTCATTTTCCAACAATGTAATTCTAGATTTCTAGATTAAATTTGAATCCAAGAAAGCTTTTCATTTCCAAAAATTGTGAAATAGTTTATTATTTTCAATTTATGTAAGTGTGCCTTAAATTAGTTCCCTTTCATGCAAATTTCTTCAAATCATGGAAATTCACTTTCATGCAAATAGGATTATTTTTTCAAGTAGAATAGACTGTCAAGCAAGTTTTCTACTTTTTCTCTTGCATACAGCCATGGACACCACCTTGGATTGATAAATTAAATGATAAGGATTATAATGAACCCATCAACCAACAATCCTTTGTTTCTTTGTATACCTTTTGTTCTTTGATTTTTCTCGTGACTTCCCACGACCTCCAGAATTGTTTCCTCTCTCCTTTGTTCTGCCCCTTCTTTTTGCATTCAAAATACTACCTGATGTAGATGTTCCACTTGATCTTTTTCTTATGAATTTCCTCACTCAAAATAACACCAACAACATCATCAAATTTTAATGTATTTGAACCAAAAATAGAATTACTAACAACCATGAACAAGCTATTTGAGCTTTTAGCCAAAAAACACATAATCAAAAGAGCCCTAACTTCTTCATTAAAGTTTATATTTACATAATTTAATTAACTAGTAACAATGTTAAACTCATTCAAATGATCAACAACTGACCCACGTTCTACCATTTTCATATTAAATAAATGATTCATAATAAATACCTTATTTGAATCAGAAGGATTTTCATATAACTTTGCTAGGGTTTTCATCAAATCTTGAGTTGTCTTTGTTGTTGTAATATTGAACACCACTGATTGTGCTAGACATGAATGAATAATTTCAAGTGTCTTTCTATCCAAAATATCCTAGTCCTCATTAGACATTTCTGAGGGTTTCTTGGTTTTCCCTTCCAATTGCCACTATAAATCCTTCTAATAGAGGTAGTCCTCCATCTGCATCTTCCATAACTAATAGTTCTACCCATTGAACTTCTTAACTTTCAACTTACCCTTGTCTGCCATTACTCCCACTCAACCATGAGACCTTCCTATAGATGATAACTAAAAAAAAACCCACTTTGATACCACTTGTTAGGGTTAGAAGGAATATATCTAACAACTTAAATGGAGATTTAATTAATAAAGAAAGAAATAAGACATGCAAAAAAATTAACACAAATAATTTAATGTGGTTCACCCAATTTGGCCTACATCCACAAAACCATAGACATCCAATGATCTTATTACCTAGTGCAAAACTTATTACAATCTCATGAATAATCATCTTTTTTTCATCATACTATAACTCCTATCCCAACCTCTTATAACAATCTTAGTAGCTTACATATTAGTGTTCTACAAAGTTTTTTTTTCCATTTTTGGTGATTTTTCCTTTTTCGATGACAATGTGAAAAAGTAGGAGAAAAAAATTTCTCAGGGGCTAGCGCCCCTGAAAGCCCATCTGAGGCCTGGCCTAACCCCAAACCCTAATGAGGATACATGAAGAGTGTACATTATAGCATGATCATTCACCACATACCAACATCCCTTTCCCTTCAATTCTCAATTTCTTCTAGACTCAATTCCCAACCTTCCCCTCCTTTTCCTTTATAGTAATAGATCCACGACAATACCCAATCCTCATTTTTTCCTAATATACGAGAATATTCTTCCCTTGATCATTTTCTTGTTATTTATTTTTCTTATTGTCTCAGTCCCCCTTCCCTCTTGAGGTCCTATCAATGATCATCCCAAATCCTTGATTATCCCAAATCCATCTTTCTTCCTAGGACCCACCCCTCAATCTCTTATGTTCCCTTTGGACCCCAAGGCTCTAAAGGAACCTTGCACCTTTAGATTCATCCCAATGCTCCAAGTCCATCAAAATATTAATCCTCACAAGCTCTCCTCTCCCCAACTTTACAAGACCACGATCCCTCCCAAAGCCCATTTCTTTCTTGACTCTTGGTGCCTAGTTCCTTTTGACACACAATTATTTTGATGTGGTTCCCATTCCATGTTCCCTTCTACCACTTGGTTCTTACCACTTCGACTCACACATTTATTTTTTCAAATGTTTCAACTTCCTTTGAACTTATGATACTAGTTCCAATGTCCCTTTTGGACCCAAATACATGTCAAAGTCCTATTTCAACCTAGAAATCGTCAATAGTCAATCTTCCATGCTCCCATGACTCACCCATCACTCCATTGAAACTAGATTTGATTCTACAACTATCATTTTTCTCATTCCTACCAAAAAACTCATTGTTTAACTTAATGACACAATTTAACATGAAGATCCAATTGTAAACAACAAGGATGGCCATGCCACCATTAATGTATAGGTCATTAAATTTCACTTATTTCCACCCTTGATTTCAATCTTAAACATTCATTTTGAGGGTATCATAGATTTTGGAAACCCCCATGCACTAGATCCATGATTTTCTCCACCTGTTGCCTTAAAGTGGTTGAGCATTTCTTGTTTTCAATGAATCCCATAAGTATTGTGCTTAGTCTAGGGTCCCAAATGAAAAATATCTAATTCTTCAAGAGATTGATGAAGGTTTTAGGAATATCCAATTCAAAATACTACAAAGAGTATAAACAATTAAATATCTCCAAGATCATCTATAATTTTTCAAGGAAATTTATAATATTGCATCATGGGTACCTAACATGGCCTAGTAGCTAAAACCCATCATCATTGCATCATTTGCATCATAACTACAATCTCAAGTTGCACTTATGGGTGGGTGTTAGTGTGAATGGGATTATTTCCTAACTAGTTATTAGTTGGACCTATTCACATCATTAATAAGTTTACTTAGTAGTTAGTTTCCTAGGTGGCATTCTATAAACTAGCATTTAACGAGATCATAACTCATTAATAGGTATGTAGTTATCTAGGAATTTAACATTTCACTCATGCATTTAAATTATGCGTTAATAATTTAATGATTGTAACCAAGGTGGTTATCTAACTACCTCTATCCTTTCCTATATAAGGAAGGCTCTTGTACATTTTTAAAGAATTCTAGATCAATTCAACATAGATCGTCATTTGATCAAGTTCTCTTCTTGCTCATAGTGTACTACTTTTTTGTTTGTATGGATGTTTTTCTTCTTGGTGATCCATTGAAGACTATAGCTTCAAGTGGGTGTTTACACATTCATCAATACTACATATGAATATGATATTTATGAGGAGGATGTGATGATGAAATTATCTATGCATTCCTTAAAAGGAAGTGCTAAAGAATCATACAATTTTTTTTCAAACAACAATATTAATTCATGGGAGGATTTCATGGTAGTTTTTAGATTGTAATATTGAGATAGGATCAATCCCAAGTTTTCTATACATGAACCAATAACTATCAAGAAATAAATCAATCAAATAGTGGTAGATTTCAACAAGTTTATTATTACAATGAGGATGGTACCAACACACCTTAATATGAATAAGTCAATGTGCCTTATCCTTTATTATGGTGCATTTGATTCAAATATTATATATTATTTGTGAGACAAAAATCCATAACTCTAAGGGAAGCCTATGTCACTACCATAAACATAAAAATTGATCTGATGGCTCCAAGAAAGTTGCCTAAAATTAAAGAAAAAATGGATAGGTTGATGGGTGCAATAAAAGATATCTACTAAAAATTAGCAATGAATGAAAAGGGGATGCCACCTCAAAAAGTGGAAACTCATTTTAATGAAGTAAAAAGGTTACATGCCAAGCCTTATGATAATAATTGGTCCAGGAGACCACAAAAAATGATAGACAAATGGCCTCCAAGCAAGTTGGTTTAAAAAAAAAAAAAAATGAAATAATTGATCCATTGAGGAAAGATCATGTGAATTTCCAAGAGGTGGAATTCTAGTGTGAATATTTCTATCTTCCTCGCAACTAATTAAATTATGCAATTTCTCTTTCAGTTTGAAAAAGTCAAGAATTTCCTAATGAAGAGAGCAAGTTTCAAATATTGCAAGGATGATATTGATCAGCTAGATGCACTTGAGTATGAACCAATAGATAGAGAGTAATTCCATGATAGCTATGGTACAAATAATCAAATATTTCAATATGAGTACAATGTTGTTCCAAGTAAATGTGAGTTATCTACTCATGACTTTGAACATTTGAGGGAACTCATGAGGAAAAGATATAAAAGGAAAAATCATTTTATGCTATCAAATGTTGTGTAGAAACCAATGAATAATCAAAGAGAGTAGGTTCTTGTGTAGAAACAAATGAATAAAAAGTGTGTACCCAAAGCCCAAGATCATTTTATGCTATCAAATGTTGTACCTATTTGAAATGTAAAGATTCAAAGTGATAAACCCAAGCAAGATCAAGCAACATCAAAATTGGAAATCATTATGCATCCTTGAAGAAAGTATTTGATAAGTAGGTTCTTGTGTAGAAACAAATGAATAAAAAGTACGTACCCAAAGCACAATGTCATTTTATGCTATCAAATGTTGCACCTATCTGAAATGTAAATATTTTAAGTGATAAACCCAGGCAAGATCAAGCATTATTATACAAGGATCTAGTTGGAGATGGAGAGAAGGAACCAAAAGGTAAGGACATTGGTTTCCATGATGCACTCATACCTTTTATTACCAATGCAAATGATGTGATTGTTTCACATAATAAACCTCACTCAAACTATAACCCTATTGATATAGCACAAGTTTTAAGTCAAGTCAAGATATATGTGCCAGTTATTAAATTTCTCAAGATTATTAAACATAGGAACACGATTATGTCTTACATTACTATAGAATTGTCTTGACCTTGATTATTATTAAAATTAATATTGAAAAAATATTTAAAAAGATGAGGAAACCATAGAAGTGTGCCTAAGGGCCTCCCTAATTAATTGAGTGTTGACCTAATTTATGCTACCCTAGTAATTGATGAATGGTTTCACAACTATATGTTAGAATCAAGTGCTTCTAACAATGTCATGCCATTTTAAGTCATGAATGAGTTGGGTTTGCAATTGTCCAAGTCCTATGGTAAATAATTTTCCATGGACTCAAAAAAAGTGAATGTCATTGGAGTTATGAAAAATGTATAGTTTGTTGCATATCCAAATTAGTTTTTTTAATAGGCATAATCATTATTGAATTTCCTCCCAAGTGGAGTATGTTGTCCAAAAAATGGGGAAAATCTATTGGAAGTAGCATTCAAATGGATTTTTCTTATGCCACCACTCTTTTTCATGGAGTAAATGTCAAGTTACATAGAAAGTAAAAGATGATGGATAGAGTTGAGGAATGTTACAAGAGCACTAATGAAGTAAACATATTTAATTTTGGCATTGACCATTTCATTGGTTATCATTATTAACATGAGGATGAAAATGTTAGTCCTATTCCTAAACCTATTGATAAACATTATGTTAGTAAATTTTGGACCATGTTATTTAATGGTGTGTATTCAAAGGGAAGTTTTAGGTGTGGGTGTTTTCATAGCTTCACCAAGTGGTAAACTATCCAAATTTTTATTTAAGCTATCAAATGTTTTAATGCACTAACTATATTGCTAAATATGAAGCTCTATTATTTGGGATAAATATTGCTCACAAAAATAGAACTAGGTGCCTAAAAATTCATGGAAAATTAGAGTTAATAGTGCAATAGGTAAAAAAAAAAATTGTGTATCCAAACAAAAAATAAAAACATGCAAGAATGTTTTTTGGGACAACATGAGATTATTTGATGCAAATGACACTAGGTGGATGGAAAATTTTGAAAATATGGAAATCAATGTTCTAGTAGTTGCAGCATGCAAGTTTGAGTCATTTTCTCCTACACATCATTGTAGTGTGGAGGATCTCATGAGGCCTATTATCCTTGGTAACATATGTAACTCATAGGTGTTTGATGACAATTAGAAAATATATAGTTTTTGATGGAGATTTTTAAAAATATAAATCATCAATAGAAAATTTACATAACATCTTATTTATTTGGAGAAAACCTTTTTGGGTTAAAACCCCACTAGAAAAGAGGTCAAAATTTGTATTATCTTGAAGAGTACAATACAATCACTTCCTTCTTTTTTGTATCCATACTGAAAGTATGTGTGTACTTATGCAACCTCGCAATTTTGTACCTTCTCAAACACTTGCAATAATAAATAAGAATTTTATATTCTCTCAATCACTAATTATGGTGTTTGAACTTAGGAAAAATATTGACTATTTTTATCATATTTATGTTATATCTTAATACAACGTCAAACTTGTCATATTTGATGAACCAAACTTGGGTGCCTCAATTTGTCCTAATTAAACACTAAAAAAATAAAATTATTCAAGATACCAATGCAACATTCCTCTTACATACTCTTATGCATTATAGAATATGTCACATGTAACTCCCTTCATAATGGCTTTATATACTCCAGAAGATAACAACATGTGGCCAAACCACGTGACCTCAAAGTGGAACACTTGCTTCCTCATGAGAGAAAAATCACTAAAAGACAAAGCCTACAAGGCTAGAAGTGGGATGAAAACTCTCCACAAGAAGATAAAATCACTAAAAATTGCAAGTGCATAAAAGATATATTAAAACAAGCATTAGGAATGTAATATTGAGACACATTTTCCCAACAAATTTGGTTCAAAATGGGTGATCTTAGGAGAATGGGGATTGTTGACTATTTATAAAAAATCCTAAATGAAGTTGTTCCCTAAGGTCTACCTTGAATTTATATCATCTTTATTTGGTGGTATTTTATGTCTTTTATCAATTATGTTAATTCATCTTACCTTATACTATCCACTACCCAAGAGTTTTGTTTTAGGGTTTATAACTTCACTACTATTGAGGTTTTGATCTAATATTTCTTAATTGCATCATCATTTTTGGATCTTGCAAAGGTTTTGTGTTTCTATACATTATGATTTCATTTTTATACCATTTCTTTTAGGGATTGTGCTTTATTTTGTGGTATCATGTTTTCCTACCCTTTCAACCCCTGGATTTGTCATTAGGATTTTATTTTTATCTAATGTAATTCTACTTTTTTATTTTTCCTTGAAATTGATTCAAATTTTACTATGGGTGAGTGTGGGATCATGGGGGTCTAAAAAGTGTGATAACCTGCCTCTCTAAAGCATTTCCATTCAAAAAACACTATCTCAATAGCTTATAATCACAACCATAAGTGATAGAACCATTCATAGACTCTTGATAACCGTAAGCTATAGAATCATTCACAAACACTTGCATTTAAAGAAAATAGGCATCAAAGCTATAGTAAAACTCATTCCTTATATAAGGAAAATAGAAATCCACTACAAGGTGAGAAGAATGATACATAGAAAATTGCACATTGTGATTACATTTAACATAATAGAAATACAAAAGAATTCATGGTTTTGCTACTTCTACAAACCGCTTCATTTCTCCTCTACACTCTAACTACTCTCCCTCCTCCAATAATCTCTTTTGAAAATTTTCTTCTTTCTAGTTGCTCTCATAATGTTTTCTCAAGAACCATCGATTAGTCTTTTATGGTAGAAAATGGACTCCCAACAAATTGGAGTGATCCCTCTCTAGTCATCAATTTTTGACTTCTCTCTTGGAATAAACCCCCCAATCACTCCTTTTGGTTGCAGCGTGTTGTTATGTTTTTCCAAAGGCTATTATCCCCTGGTGCCCCACTCTTATTTTCTATCAATCTACCTCACTAGAATCTCATTTATTTTGTAGCCTCCTCCTTCTCCTGTCACACCCATGCCTTGTCCTCTATTCTTATTTTGTTTGCTATATGTTGAATTTTCTTAGCAAATCCCCTTCTTTCAGTGTAGTCATATTATTGCATTCCATTGTGCCCCTTCACAATGAACACACTACCTTTTACTATGGCCCAGCATGCCTTTTTATTTTTCTCCTTCCTTTCACATTTGCGCAACCCTCTCTTTTTCCTTTCACTCTATGGTAAAATGTAGTTTCCTTATAACTAAACTCTCCTCCATGTTATAATCTATATTAATAACTAAAACCATAACTCTTTTATTCCTCTTCAATGTGGTTAAGCTCTCTCAATTGTGATGCCCTTGCATTAAAGTGGTGATATGACAAAAAAATAATTTTTATCCAAATTTGATGAAACAAAAAAGGTTTCTTAAGGAAATTATCAGCTTTCCACCAATATAAGATATGCATTATTTTGAATTTAATAGATAATTATTATTGATTTTCTACATGCATTATGACTAAATTCCTTATTGATAGGCTGATTGAAAAACATCTATAATTTTCAAACAATTTCACATTTTTTGAATTGAAAAGATACAACACATTCTATGCTTTCCATACTATAGGATAAAAAAGAATTAATTGAATTTCATAAATTTTAACCAAGTTATGGTGCTCAGACAAACAAGTTTTTAATAATTTATAAAATTCTAATAAAAATTTCATAACTAATTATTTACTTGCAAAAAAAATTACAAAAAAAAATGTGGCACATGCATGTCCTCTACCTATATTGAATGTTTTAAAAAAATAAATTATTTTTTCTTGTATTTAGGTTGGTTAGACATACACCTACTAATTATTTTTTTCTTGAAAAGTTTAGTACTACTGCATTGAAATTTCAAATTTTCACTAAATAGATGTACTTCTTTCCAAAAAAGGACTAGTATCTTAGAAATTCCACATTCAATTTGATAAAAATTATGTTCTTACATATTTTTAAAATTATGTTAATAACCTATTCAAATTTTTATGGCAAGTTGTCTAACATGTTCTTCTAAAATTTTATCACCACTTAAGGGCCTAGTTTGGACACCCAAGATCCTACACTAACCCTTATATTACATTATTTAATACCATGAGCTACTCGTGATATTATTCTTCCATTGAGGAGTGCTCATTATACCCTAATATGGTTCATTCAATATAATAACGATGATACATATCTTCTATTTTTCATGTTGAGACTCAATTGGGGATCACAAAAACTATGATCATAAGGCTCATTTGGCAAAACAATATCTCAAAACTACTAGGAAAGCTTTAATTGATGCATTCACTTGAGAAAAGTCTTTTAGTTAATTTCCACATCCTTTTTTAAATTGGAAGGGTCTCTATATAGTATGGATATTTTAAATGGTCATGGATCTTTATTGGTTTCCTCTAATGGTGTGTCATCCCACCCATCTTCTTCTTCTAATCTTAATCCAGCACCTACCTCTAATACTCTTATCACCACCATTCATACCCATAGTCTAGCCCCTACTACCACCTATCCCCCATCTTTGTTTCCCATTACACATTTATCCCTTAGTATCCAACTTTACCCCATCCACCATACAATGATTTAGTGAATCCATTCCCTCTAGTGTCCAATCTAGAACTCATTCTCCTACCCACATAGCAACTAGGGTGACACTATCCATTCCTATGTACCATACTATTTTCCCTCTCAAAGTGCAACTCATTATTATATTGCATCCCTCCCTATGACTAATATTTCTCATGATATGATCCAACCATTCATATCTATGACTTCACCTTTTACCTCACAACCTCATTATACTTCATTATTTCTTATGCATACAAGGGATGTCTATCTTATAAAGAAAATTGGAAACAATAATAATTATTCTACTTCTTATAACTCACCATAACACACACAATTACCAATTGAGGTTGTCACATTTCTATTACTTGTTAATATTATGGGCCCTTTATTTCAACACTATAATTGAAAGGGTGACCCAAGTATTCACATAAAACCATTTACAATTTCTTACGTAATTTTTTCATATATTGATAGAATCTTTGCAATTTTCTCCACAAACCTTAAAAATTTATGTTATTTAATGGTTTGTTGGAGTACATGACCATTGAGAAAGGTGGGGTGAATCAGTGGTCTAATGAGGAACCAAATTTTATTAATTAACTCACTTGTATTATGAAAAGAGATCCATTGAAAACACTTCAAACATTATAGGTATTGAATGTTGAATGAGTAACAAAGATATATAAATCATAAAATGATACTTGAACAAAGATGACATATTAAACACAATGTGACAAATCATCAAGACAAGAAATAACCCAAGTATTTTAAGTGTAAAACCCTAGAAGGGTGAAAACCCACTATAAAAATAAATTTTATTAAGCCTCACTGGCCAAAAACCTCACTAGTTACATTCTATGCCTCACTGAAATCAACTCATTGGTATCAAATTCTATGCCTCACTGAACATTCCTCATTGGAAAAAAAAATGTCTCACTGAAAAATAAAACCATACACCACTTTCATTAATTTTAGAAGAAACAAACAAAAATTAGAGGGTTACTTTGTTTCAAGACAATCCACTACTCATGTGATCTATCTTTGCATAAAAAATTCAACAAACACCATTTCCCTTATTCACACATACCATAGCTCACCTATGTACTTCAAAATAAAACTTCAATGAATCATAGCATATATCAATAAATGTGTAATACAAGCATCTTCATCTGCAAGATAAAAACACTCATTATCTAATGTTATGCATTGTTTCATCAAATCAAAAATTTGAACTCAAATCCCTCTTTTGAAGGATCAAAAACTATTCACAAAGTAACAACTAAATGCACATCAACCTCCATTCTCATCATCTACCTATTAGAATTTAAACAAAATTTAAATATAATCCATTGATCTATAGTTTGGCGCCTTTGTAATGATCGTTGATTTCATAATGAATCATAGATTACATGTTATTCACCTATTTAACCGGGTAACTCTAGGTATAAGGGCCAATTCACCATGAAAATAACCCCTTAAGTATTTACTTAAACTTCCTTTAACCAATGATCCTAAGTCAACATGAAAATATAACAAAAATTAAATTTGTTATTAACTTTGTAAAATAAACTTTATATTGAAGAGTGGCATTAGGGTTTTGGAACAAACTCTCAACTAATGAAGAAACCCTAAACAAGTTCAAAAACCCTTGAAATTGAAACCAAGGAATTATTCCATGACCTCCAATATTCCATATGCCTTTGATGAAGAATATAGTGATTTTCATATTTCTTGAAGAAGATATGTATGGATGAAATATAGGTGCTAGGGTTTTATACTTAAGCAAAGTTCTCAACAAAAAGCCCACATCACTAACTCCACCAATCATAAGATGTTAAACCTCCTGAAACAACTTTGAAGTATATGGACTATGAGAAGAATGTTGAAATCAACTCTTTGTCTTGCCACCAATGAATATCATGAAGAATGAGACAATTCATTGCAACACCAATAAATGAATGCACCAATCAAAGTACCATGATAAGTTCCAAGACAATGCAACTTCAGGAAGGAGATAATGAAATCAAGTTCAGGTTGCTTTTGACATCAATTACAAACAATTCCAATACTAGCAAAATTTCTCTTGTGCATTGATGTCAACTTAACCTTGATAACAACTTATCCAATCTTTTCACCTCAACTTATTGCTCCCCCTGTGGAAACAAGATGATAAAGAAAAAATAATAATGAAATTATACTTAGCACTAGACTATCAATAAAGTACACTGTCATCAATCAAGATTGCACTATCATCAAGAAGTCATCATCATGAATATTTCACTTAGAGTACTATCACCAAGGTTAATTGTACTATCATTCACTAGGGTTAATTGCACTTCTCCCCCTTTGAAAAAAATTCCAAAGGAACATAGCAAGTATGCACTATCATCAATAATGGCATCAAAGATACTATCATCAAGATAAACTCAATCACTCATTAAGAATCATATGCCACTATGACTGCACATTTATATAGGGTATTGCACTTTGCATTTAAATCAACTGCACACCCAAATTATTGAGCATAATTACTTTACATCCCAGTCATTGTTAAGAACATGGTGAGCATGCAAATCATTGGAAACATACCCTTGTTAGTATACTTAGAACTAAAAAGCTCTTTCACACCATCCAAACATAGTTCCAAACTGTGAGTTAAAGCAATTATCTTTGTAAAAATACCTTTAGCAAGATAGAGCACACCAATAGACTGAAGGATCATTGACAAAATACCAATCATAGCACTATTAAATATTTCAAGACTGTCATTAACTATTGTTACAAGAAACCCACAAGGCACAATAGTAATATCTAAGAGCAGACTATCCAAACAACAATCACAAACTATGATCTAAATGAAAGTATAACTACTTGCAAACATTAAAGATAAACTGTCACTAACACCATACTACTATTCAGGGATATAGAATAAAGAGATAAGCTCCCCCTGAGAACCTACTTAAATGAACTGACTGAGTGAAGGGAGGTGAGAGAAAGAACACCTAATCTCTCTCTTAACTTCTCAAAAAATTTCTTGGCTAATAGTTTTGTGAAGATATTAGCTATCTGATCACTTGAAGCCACATATTCCAAAGCAACCTCATTTGCCAAAACTTTTTCCCTCAAGAAATGATATCTAATTGCAATGTTCCTAGTTCTTGAGTGCATAACAAGGTTCTTGGAGATATTTATTGCATTAGTGTTATCACATAGAATGAGAATAGTTTAAGGTACATCTAGACCTTAATGTCCTTTACATTTTGAATCATCCAAAGTACTTGATAACAACATGATGCAACGACAATATATTTTTCATCTACAGTTGACAAGGCCAATGATTCTTATTTCTTGCTATGCTAGGATACTAACTTTCCATCCAGGAAGAATTCTCTTCCACTATTAATTTTTCTATCATCAAGGCATCTTGCCCAATCAACATCAGTATATGCAAGCAAAGTGAAATCATTAGATCTAGGATACCATAAGCCATAATCTATTATTCCTTTGAGATATCTAAAGATCCTTTTGACTACATTAAAGTGAGATTGGTTAGGAGAAGATTGAAACCCTTCTACCAACCATACTACTTGCATAATATTAGGCCTAGGGGTTGTTAAATACAAGAGTCTACCTATCATAGATCTGAACATAGACTGATCTACATCAAGTGAGTCATCAACCTTACTTAACTTACAACCTATCACCATAGGAGTTCCAAAAGGCTAGCAATCTTCCATTTGAAACTTATTGAACATTTATTTTTCATACTTAATTTGAGAGATAAAGATTCCATTGTCAAGTTGTGAAACCTATAATTCAAGAAAGAAAGAAAAATCTCCAAGCATGGACACTTCAACTTCAGATTTCATAATGTTTGGAAAATTTTGGCTCATATTATCATCATTTCTCCTAAAAATGATATCATCCACATAAATAATAACCACAAGAATATTTTCACCTTTATACATGAAGTATAAGTTGTTGTACATGGGTATGTGTAGGATAATCATGGAAAAAATAGGCCCTTAAGTGGCAAAAAAATTAGAAAAATTAGAGTTAGGAAACTTGACGTAAAAAATTGAATAAGTTATCTATATTATTTCAAAAATATGTAAGAATATAATTTGTAGTAAATTGAATGTAGTTTCTAAACTACTAGGTTTATTGAAAAAAAATTCTATTTGGTGAAAATTTGAAATTTTAATGTAGTAGTACTTAAATTTTAGGAAAAAATAAGTAGGTGTCTGTCTAACCACCCTAACCACAATAAAATAATAATATTTTTTATAATATTTTAGATATAAGTAGATGAATCATGTCCCATTGTGATGCATATTTTTTTATATTTTTTTCCAAGTAAATAATTAATTATGAATTTTTTATTACAACTTTTAAAAAATATAAAAGCTTGTATGTCTAACCACCTTAACTTGGTCAAAACTTCATGAAATTCAAATTTTCTTTTATTAATCCTATATTATGCGAAGCATAGAATGCGACACATGTTTTGGATTCAAAAAATGTGATATTGTTTGAAAACTATAGATATTTTTTAATCATCCTATCAATCAAGGTTTTAGTCATAATTCAAATAGAAAATGAATAATAATTACTTATTAAATTTAAATTAAATCATAATTTATATTGGTGGAAAGTTGAGAATCTCCTTTAAAAACCCTTTTCGTTTCATCAATTTTGGGTAAAAAAATCGTAAGCCACATACCCATCATATTGCCACTTTTTGGCTCATCATGATCCTGCACATACCTAAACATCTACCATAGGCTCAAGCTTGAAGGGAGATTTCTTGGTTGCACTCTCATTAACCTTTAGGGTTTCTTTTACTCTTCCTCAGATCCACCAATCTTATGCATTTATTTATTGAATGCTTTGAATCCTTAGACAAACCAATAGATTTATTCTTATTAACCATTTTTACAAACTTTGAGCCCAAGACTCTCTACCCTTGTCTTTCTCTTGTGTCCTTAATGAGTTATATACTTTTTAAGATCTTGATAATTCAAATAATCCATAGGAGATACAATGTCCATAGGGGTGTTATTCCTAGAGGCAAAGTCACATTCCTCCCTTTCCTCATACTCATTTTGCAAATTATTCTCAAGATGCAATGAAACGTAGTATGATTGGTGTTATGTAACGGTATTTAAAGACATTAATCTAGACATGAATTTGTATCTTATAATTGTAGACACATAAAAATGGCCTAGACTCGCAAACTATATTTTTATGTCTTATCGTATTTCTTCTATAGTCCAAATTCAACTATTAATTAAATAATTCATAATTATTTAATTAATTCATATCTTTTATTCCTCTTGATTATTTATTTATTTAAAAGTATCACTAATTATCTAATGTCTCTCATAATTAAATAAGTTTCTTAATTTATTTGATTATCCTTGTCCATTATTTCCTCCTGATTATTTAAGTAAATAAGTTTTATTTATTTAATGTGTCATTAATATCTCATGACCTTTTATAATTAAATAAATTCTTTAATTTATTTAATTATCATCTACCATCGCTTCTTCCAATTTTAAATAAAGATATTTATTTAAAATTGTCCACTCCCTATCTCTTGGCTTTTTCTAATTTAAATAAAATCATTTATGTAAATTATCCCACTTTTTAATTTTCCCACTTTTTAGTCAATGATTAAAGATTTTAATTATTTACTGTCACATGATTTTTCACCCTTTTTGAGTTAAATTTGATTTAAATTCAAAATAATCATTTTCCTTCAAAAAAATCAAATAACTTTTATTTGATTCTTGATTTTTCAGATCTGCTTTTTAGTTCAACTCTTATCTTATTGATTTTTTGAATCACACAAATCAGGCAATCTTTATCTTCTTGATTTTCAAAAATATTTATCTTTTTGACTAATTATCTCATTTATTCTCCACCACTGATTTGATTTTCTCAGATGACATCTCGACCACTCATTTAATGATATTTCCCTAACCCTGATTAGGGATTGTCACATGAAATCTGGACCTCTGATTTTAGGCTTCTGTCAAAATTTAATCTCGTCTGTCTATCCAAAATTGTATTTTCTATAAAATTCCAATTTTTCTCACAATTTTGATTATACTTAGACACTTAAACACTTAAAAATACTCACATACATATATGCTTGTAGTTTATTTGTGATTTTGGCATATTTGTCTTAACATTATAGTCATTTTGTCATAGGCATAGACACTTTATTTCATTTTAGACACTCCAAATCCTTCAAAGCTTGTGTAGGACTTAGTCTTTGTTTTCAAATTGCTCACACATTCAATCTGAGGGCAACCATCAACAAGTTAGAAGGTGCTATGAAGGTAAATCATGGAAGATTCAACAAACGACAGGTATAATCATTCTTGTTTCTAGTTTCCTTTGTTCTTGATAGCTTTTTTGGGTTTTATGCTTTATTGATTTGATAATATAACAATACAAAAATGACCTTAGATACAATAATCATTCAACTTCCTAGAGCATTCAAGGAGCATTTATTAGAGGAACAATTTAATTGATGCATTAAAGGAACAATACTTAAGTTTGGGAATAATAATCTAGGAAATTTACAATTTTGTATGTTGTATTGCAATCTTAGCATGACTATAAAGTTAATCTCTTCAAGGGGTTGGACTAGGAGAACTTGATTCTAGTGGTTGGACAACCTCTTTAAGGTATTTCTAAATATTACTAGCTATCACCATTAAGCAATCAATTATTGTACGTCCCTCTAATGAAAGTTCATATACCACAATAATCATTGAGATTCATGTGCACCCACTAATTATTCCCTCAATACATTAATTTATCCCATCTTATACTTTAATAATTTTGTCATTCTCAAAACTTGTGTTCACAAATAGATTATAATTATAAAGCAACATCATATTCCCCCTTTTGTGTCATAATTGTACATTATACTAGCTCTTGTTATATGTCGATAGTCAATCCTCTAATGAATCATTTATGTTAAAGTGAAACATTGATAGTTTATGTGATCTTGGTTATTAACTCCTTGAAACATTAGCCATACTTCCTAATTGACTCTCTTTATTGTTTCTTCAATTATTTTTGTGTGACTCAGTTTATGTGTTTGAATTTTGGATACTCAAAACTCAAATAATAATTTCTACTTAACTTCAACCTAATTAATCTTGAGACCATCTACGTCATGTATTTGGTGTATCAATCTTGCACAAGTCCTCAAAGAGTGTAAAAAAAAACTAATATTCCATACATCATCAATTCCATTCTTAGCACACCAGTGTATTCCACAATCCTTCTAGTGACAAGGGGCATCTTCGTCCTATTGGTAATCCAAATTATACCTTGGAGTTCTAGCAAACAAGCCTCATAATCTAAACTTGAGGAATGAAGTTAGATTAGACAAATTAGGTGGAACTCATGATCAAACTAAAAGTAATTTTAGTTAATTCACAAGAGTGATCAACTTTTTTACACTTCTAGTGCTACTCGATGAGGAAATGTGTTCTTATATATTTTTATAGGATAACTAAATAGAAATTAAAATAATATGATTACACAACTTAGCCATACACTATGCAGAAGAATATCCCAAAGATTGGCATTATATACCCCTTAAACTGGCTAATTGGTCTTGTAGGCCACAAAAATCTAAACAACAAACTACTAAAGATAGAAAACTATGTTGATATCCTTAAAGTATAATATCATTTATATATCTCTTACTAATTTATGACTTGTAAAATTCCAAAACATGCATAACTATCCAAAGATAGGTACCAAATGCAAATTTAAAAAATAGTTATCATATGTAAGTACTAATTTGAGTGTATGCATACTAGTGGGACTTAGGTTCCAATAATTTATAAGGAATAAAGGATTTATTCATTATAAAATGTGATCAATTATTAAAAGAGTATCAATGCCTTAATCTATTAGTGACATAATGAATTGACCTAAATATATGGCAAACACAACTATAAATTTGAGCCTAAAATCTAAATATGAATAAACTAAGAGAAAAAAATTAATAATTATGTATAAGATCCCATAAATTTAATTTTACTTGCACTTAAATATAATTCTAAGAATTGAGAAACTTCACATTATAATATTATTTGGCTATCCATAAATCAATAAATAATCTTATTATTAATAAAAAAATTACTTATATTGCAATAGAAGAATAAACTAAAGAAGTAATAGACTAGTATATGCAACCGTAGAGATGAATATGCTACCCTTTGAAATTCCTTACTAATTAGGGAGACACTCATATCGTTAAGAGGAAAACTACTTATAAAAACCTTTATTCAAATTTAGTAAACAATGAATTACATAAGATTTCAAAATTGAGCTACATTATTTCACATAGGAGTTTACACCTCCTAAGAGAAAACATGTATTTAAAACAAATAATTTTTCTCCTTAATCTTCTACACAATTGGAACATGTACCAATTTGCACCATTGCACTTGGGCATTAAATCCACTTTACACCAAATAGCACTCAATGAGGTGTCACATGAGACCTTTAACACTTGGAGGACTTGATTTACAATGAAATCCATACCTTGTACACTATAAGATGTTTCTTAAGATCAACAAATTTGCATAAAGAGGAAAATCATCCTCAAATCTATACACATAAGCTTGTTGAGACCTAACTCCATTAACACATAGGTCAAATAAATAGCTAGAAAATAGCCAATATTCCAATGAATCAATTCCATTTTTTATTTCCCTAATTAATAGGGTCATTGTTTACTTCCCATTATCTCCCACAGCTACCATCTCCAAAATTAGCAATTCAACACCTAAATCATGATTGCCTCTACAAATATTCCCCATGTCACCACAACACCCACAATTGTAGTATCAACAATCTTAACAATTTTGAACATCATGTAGTATCAACAATCTTATATCAATGATTGTAGGTGATCAATGTTTTGGTGCTCAAAACCATTCCCTATAATCTTGGAAGACATATGCTAAAAATTAACACAAGGAATCAAGTAGTACTATAACACAAGTAATTTAGCCAACTAACAAGATCATGAAACTATTTTAATATTTTTAACTCTACCTATTCCAAGGAGCTTATTCCTAGAGACCTTGTAGCATAATAAAAATAAACTAGTTACACAATATAGTCATTATGTATGCATAAGTATAGACTAAGGTATCATCACTAAATATCCTTTAGGATGACTTCTTAGTCTTTGAGATCATGGATGATCTCTAAACAAGTAGATTATTATTAGGTTAAAATATAATTACAAATGCAAAATCATATTTATATCCCTAACTATAAAACCCTTTATAGTTTCATACTTCAAATGTGACTTGAAAACCTAGAATGTGCATAAATCTTCAAAGTGACTGCAAAAAACTATATAGCTCTCAATGTATTTATAAAAGGTAAGGATTTGTAAAAAAATACAAGATCTCAAAGTAAGGGGAAAATATTTATTTCTCAATTCACTAAACAGTATGGTTTGTTCCTACTCTATATATATTGTGTGTATAACCTTTATTGATCGATGGATTGAGCATAGATTAATTTGAACTATTAAAATTTATTAGTTTGATTTGATTTCTTTGCTAGATGTTTTTAATATCATGTATATAGTTAATCATAGGTGTTTCTTTTTTTGTAGAGTGTTTTCTAGTCAAATCAGTAGCCTACCATTAGTTTATAACTTGCTTTGTTCAATATTATGTAAAATTAAATATATGTACCCTTGAGCATCTTTCTCCTATGCATATGGCTAGAGATTAAGTATGGATATACAAAATGTTGGTTCATCCTCCCATGATCTTACAGAAAATTTTGTGAGTTGACTCATAGTAGGGAATTTTCTCCCACTATGCCTCAAGTTATTTCATTTTATAATGAATAGATCCTACAAAATAACTAGTATGGACCATTGTACCAACCATAGTTGTCCATATGATGGTATATTTATTCATTCAACAAATCGATATAACATTTTCTCAAAGGAATTTTATATGATTACAATATACAACAAGATAGATACACACATTTAGGAGTTTGTTTCAAGTAATTAATGTTGTCCTTTTTGCTACACAAGGCTTGATAATCTTGTCTCATTAAGTTGTGCTTAAGGAGATTCAAGTTTTATTCCATATTATTCCATTGTCTAATTGGTTTTCCATGCCACCCAAAAGGATTTAGAACAATTAAAGGTAATTCTTTCTATGTACATCAATATTTTAAGTATGTTCGAGTAGAGTGAATTTAAAAGTAAATACAAATGCATATGTACTTATTTCTAAGTTAAGTCATTTCACACTTTATAATTGTGTAGAAACTCTAACTAATTTTTTTTATGATTGTAAGGAGGATCCTCACATGGAAACTCCTAATGAAGCTCTCAAGTATGAGCGCCAAGATAGGTTCAAAAGTTATATAATATGAATCTAGAGCAAAGGAACCAAGAACAAATTGAAAAATAAGATAAGGAGAATGTGAATGTGTCTTTGTTGTCTCAAGGTTTCTCTAAAGTAAGAATTAATTTACAATTCTTGTCCTCCCCAGTAAGTGAAGCAAAAGTAAGTTATTTCTCACCCTATATATACACTAGAGCAAGGAAGAATTCATCCCTATCCTCCAATGAAGAATTAGAAAGCAAGATTTGACAATGATATTGTTACTTCTTCTAATGGTACTACCTCCACATGGATCTAAAGAAAAATGCAAATATGTAAAAGGTACAAACACTTTCTACATCAAAAATAGAGAGGCAATGGTTAACAAAGGCTCCCATGCCCATTTGTCACATATCATGTACATTCACCAAAAATAACATACCTTATCATAATGAAATTCAATAACGAGATTTATTTTATCTTAATAATTGTTTTTAATTCAAAATAAAAATAAAATACATTTTTTTTATTGTTTTAGAGACATAATTGATTAGCTTTGAATTTCTAATAATTTTGAGGAATAGATTTTCTTTGTTATAATGTTTTAACTAAAAAAATTAAATAACTATTTTTCTTTATTGATTACACTTAAATAATAATAATAATAATAATAATAAGAAGAAGAAGTTCAACAAACTTCTTTCTCTATTTATATTAACTGAAAATATCTTCTAATTTAAAATATATATCTAACATGTAATCCATTTATAATAAAAAACAAAAAACTCTAGTATCTGTAAAATTTAGTTATTTATAAAAAATCTACTAAAAAAAACCCCTATTCTAAAATAATGGCTAGGCTGAATGGAAGCATAGATGTCACCTTATACAAAAAATCAAGCTGAGAGAGAGAGAGAGGAAGGTAGGTTCGTTACTTACCCTCCACTTATATCCATGGACCACCCCGAGCGAGAACAGATCTTGTCTAGGTCATCCTTCCATACGTCAATCTCTTCTCTTGGGTATCGATATGAATGGCCATAATGTTTTTCAAATGCTTGCTTGTACTGACTAGACTCCTTCAGAGGATATCTGACATCAGTTGGATCCACATCATAAAACAGAGGAATGATCAAGCCTGGGCTTCTCACCATGGCGGCGGCCTCCTTGAGACACCATGCAGAGTCTGCATAACCTTTTGAAAATATAGGAATGCGTATGGCACTGTTCTCCAATGCTCTTTCCAAGCTCCACCCAATTATTTCTCCCTTTTTCAATTTGTGGGAGTCCAAAAATACATTGAGTCCAGCTGTTGGAGAAGAGAGAGATTTTTGGGATTTGTATCTATCTGTGCTGGAGAAAGCATAAATTGTTGGAGAAGAGAGAGAGATTTTTGGGATTTGTATCTATCTGTGCTGGAGAAAGCATAAATTGTGGGATTCGTCCTAATCCTTGTGGGATTCGTCCTAATCCTTGCCGCCTTCTAATTAAAGGCTGTTGTATCTCTTTATATGCTGAGGAGTTGTAATCTTCAGACACACCCATGAATAATATCAATATCTCTCCTTTCTCCATGGACGTAGGCTACAGCCGAACCACATATATCTACGTGATTTATATCTGTGTGATTTGAATGATTTCTTCATGGTATCAAAGCAGGTCTTTGTCTGTTTTTGTCACAGGAGACTCTGTTCGATTCGCCTTTTTTTCGTGATCCTGCCAGATCTGAATCTCAATTCGCGTTTTTGATCCTGCAAGATCCCAATGCTTGTTCCTGAGCTGAATCGAGGGTGTGCGGCTATTTTTTGCCTTTTTCTGAGCTGTTTTATGTGCTTTTTCTGAGCCGTTTTCTGTGCTTCCAAGCGCTCTCAGACCCGCGATCTTGCTCTATTCTGTGCGGTGCGTTTATTTTTTGGGGTACTAAATAGCACCACCGTCACCATTTTGTGCATATTATCCTGCAATCATTGCTATGGCGAGTCGAACTCATGCAACCTCGCCAAATTAACGTAGTTTTGGGGTTCTCTTCTGCCGCCGATCTCTTCCACAAGAGCCTCATCCGTCCTGTTATGGAATGCACTAAGTAGTAATTCATATTTCTTGGGGGGTCCTGTTAATTAAGAAGGATTTGGCGTGGAGATTCGCTGGAATCAAAGCTAAGCTTTTGTGGCAAGCTTGGGAGCTGTTGGAGCTAGAGCCGAAGCACCTCACAAAAGGTCTGGGGCTTGTGAAGTCAACCGCGGCTGCAATAAAACACAAAGTCTGGTTCGCTCAATCTGGTGTTTTTCAAAAACCTCGTAAGTGTTTTTTCTTTTGCGTCTTCCTCGCCTTTTTTTCATGGCTGAGTTCGATTCGAATCCTAGTTGGAGACTTTCATCAGTTCCATTAAATGGTATCAATTATGTTGCATGGTCTAGAGCTGTTACTTTGTCGCTTGGTGGCAAGAAAAAATTTGGTTTCGTTAACGGTGATAAACAGTGTCCTCAAACTACTGAACCAGGATATGAGGATTGGATATCCAATGATCAACTTGTTCGATCATGGTTACTCAATTCAATGGAAACTCATATTGCCAAAATTTTCACTTTTTCTAATTCAGCAAAAGAACTATGGGATTCCATCACTGAATTATACGGGAACCAAAATAACGCTGCCCGTATTTTTGAACTCACTCGTGAAATTGCTGCAGCCCAACAAGGTGAAAAAACCTTTAGTGAACATCTTGGGAATCTAAAAAAACTGTGGGACGAATTGAACCTGTATCATCCACATACCACTGATGCTCAAACTCTTTTGAAACGAGCTGAGGAGGATAAAATTTTCTCACTTCTTCATAGTCTGAAGCCTGAGTATGAATACATAAGGCGCAATCTTCTGATGGATGCCACATTGCCCACCCTCGCTGGTGTTTGTGCTATTATTTAGCGAGAGGAAACTCAAAGAAGGACTATGAGCTCAAAATCCAAAACTTCAATGGAGAAGATTGAATTTCATGTCCTTTTGGCCGAAAAGGATGATAAAAGAAAGCCTCATTTTTCTGACAAAAACATGAATGTTTCTCGCTACAAGGGTAAGAAGGAACCCTATCAATGTGATCATTGCAAGAAAACTGAGCATACCAAGGATCGATGCTGGGAATTACATCCTCATCTCAAATCTGAATATAAGGGTCGGAAGGATCATGCTGTTGTAGTTGAAACTTCTTTTTCAATCAACCAGTTGGGTCACCTTCTTCAACAACTCAGTAAGACTGTCTCTTCTGGCAACAGTCCATCCACTTCCTCTCACGTGTCAGGTAATTTTCATGCTTATCTTACTTCCAATTCCAAAAATTAATTCCTGGATTATTGATTCCGGAGCTACAGATCATATGGCCAATAGTCCTTCTTCAGTAACCAATTTTATTCCAAAAACTGATAAGCATGATATATCTGTTGCAAATGGAAGTACTGTTTCAGCCGTAGGAAGTGGTAAAATTAGTTTCTTTCCTGATAATGCTACATCTGATGCTCTGGTTGTTCCATCCTTCCCTATTCAACTTATGTCTGTTGGAAAAATTACTAATTCTTTAAATTGTGATGTCATATTTTCTCCAACATCTGTCATCTTTCAGGATCGAAAGTCGAAGAAGATGATTGGTAAAGGGACATACTCACGTGGACTTTATTTTCTAAACTCCCTCAATAAGGCGTATCATGCCGGTGGTGTAATTGAAAGTCACACTTTACATAAATGGCTTGGACATCCATCCAACCGTATCTTGTCAAGACTTTGTCCCTCGGCTTCTGTTGATTTTGATGTCTGTGATGTTTGTCAGTTTTCTAAACAAACGCATTTACCTTTTGTCAATTCATCTTCTATGTCTACTAAGTTGTTTGAATTAGTTCACTCCAACTTATGGGGACCTGCGCCTATTGATTCTTATGATGGATATAAATATTTTGTGTTGTTCATTGATGATTTTTCTCGTGCTACCTGGTTATACTTGTTAAAATAAAAAACTGAAGTGACTTATGTTTTCAAATTTTTTCATACTATGGTGTTTAATCAATTTGGTGCTAAAATAAAAACTGTTAGGTCTGATAATGGTACTGAATATGTTAAAGGATCTTTTTCAGAATATCTTCAAAGCCAAGGCATTATTCATCAAACAAGTTGTGTCGGAACTCCACAACAAAATGGGGTGGCCGAAAGAAAGAATCGACACATCCTTGAAACTGCACGGGCCCTTATGTTTCAAACAAAGGTCCCAAAGCAATATTGGTCTCATGGTGTATTGACTGCTGCATATTTGATCAACCGTCTTCCCAGCCGTGTTATTAAGTTCAAGTCACCATTGGAAATACTCAGAAATAGGACACCATGACATCTCACACTTGAGGGTATTCGGATGTGTCTATTATGTGCACCTGCAAGCAATACACAGAGATAAGTTAGAAGCTCATTCTACTTGGTGTGTATTTTTTGGGTATTCTTCCACTAAGAAAGGGTACATATGTTATGATCCTGTCAGTCGTAAAATTGTTGTTTCACGTGATGTCCATTTTGTGGAGTCTGAATATTTTTTTCAAGCTTGTGTTGAATCTGGGAGTCAATCACAGGGGGAGTCTGTGTCTCACCCGGTTCCGCTTCCTACCATTACCAATGAGGATGTTGTTCTTGATCACGATGCAGAAGTTCCTGAAGCAACACCAATCCCCACATCTCCTCAAGCTACTCGACGATCGAGTAGAGCATCTCGTCCTCCAGAGCGGATGAAATATTTCTTCACTTATCATGCTACATCTTATCCTATATAGGATCACCTATCTTATAATAATATTTCTCAGTCTCACCTAGCTTTCTTGAGTACTGTTGATCATAATCAGGAACCTAAGACTTTTAGAGAAGCTAACTCCATTGCAGTTTGGAGGAAGTCTATGCAAGACGAGCTACAAGCTCTTGATGACAATAACACATGGGAGATTGTTAAGCTACCTCTAGGAAGGAAAACTGTCGGATGTCGTTGGGTGTACAAAAATAAATACAATAGTGATGGTTCCTTAGAACGACATAAGGCCAGACTTGTTGCTAGAGGATTCACACAAACATATGGCGTAGATTACCAAGAAACTTTTGCACCTGTTGCAAAGATGAACACATTCCGGGTCCTCATTTCTCTTGCTGTCAATCAAGACTGGAAATTGTTTCAAATGGATGTCAAAAATGCATTCTTGCACGGTGACCTTAAAGAAGAAGTTTACATGAGCATCCCACCTGGGCATCTGCAAGAGGCCAAGTTTGGTTTAGTGTGTAAATTAAAAAAGGCAATCTACGAGCTTAAACAATCTCCACGGGCCTGGTATGCTAAGCTTAGTTCTGTCCTTATGTTGAATGGGCTAAAACGAAGTAATGCAGATCCTTCTTTTTTTGTTAAAAGAAGTAACTCCGGTATTGTTGTTGTGTTGATTTATGTTGATGATATAGTCATTACTGGTGATGATCAAAATGCAATTTCTAAGATAAAAATTCTGCTACATAATAGATTTGCCATTAAAGATTTGGGAACTTTGAAGTACTTTCTAGGATTAGAAGTTGCCTACTCAAAAAACGGCATCTTAATCAACGAAAGTATGTGTTGGATTTGTTACAAGAAACTGGTAAATTGGGAATCAAACCATCAGATACGCCAACAGATAGCGGAGGAAAATTGGATGATACTGGTCCATTGTTGTCTGATATTGGTCAGTTTCAAAGGTTGGTCGGTAGGTTAATCTATTTAACCATTACTCGACCTAATCTTTCTTATGCAGTGAGTTTGGTAAGTCGTTTTAGGCATGCTCCCAAGGCTCAACATATGCAGGCCGTCACCAGAATTTTACAGTAACTGAAAGGATCCCCAGGCAGAGGTATATGGATGCGTAAGACTGGTCATAATTCTATTACTGCCTATACTGATGCTGATTGGGCAGGATCTCCCATTGATCGAAGGTCTACAACTGGATATTGTACCTTTGTTGGAGGTAACTTGGTCACATGGAAAAGTAAAAAACAGAGTGTTGTTGCTCGTTCAAGTGCTGAAGCAGAATATAGAGCGATGGCATCAACTACCAGTGAAATTATATGGCTTTGAGCTCTGTTGCAGGACCTTGGTTATGGTTCATCTCTACCAACTCAATTATTCTGTGATAATCAGGCTGCTATGCATATCGCTTCAAATCCAGTGTTTCATGAGCGCACTAAACATATTGAAGTTGACTGCCATTTTGTTCGAGAGAATGTGCAAGCCAATGTCATCCGCACAACCTTTGTCCCTACAACTCAGCAATTGGCGGATATATTTACAAAAGGTCTTCCAGCTCTCAAGTTTCAAGAAGTATTGTCCAAGTTGGGCTCTATTGACATTTTCGCACCAACTTGAGGGGGAGTGTTGGAGAAGAGAGAGAGATTTTCGGGATTTGTATCTATCTATGCTGGAGAAAGCATAAATTGTGGGATTCGTCCTAATCATTGCCGCCTTCTAATTAAAGGCTGTTGTATCTCTTTATATGCTGAGGAGTTGTAATCTTCAGACACACCCGTGAATAATATCAATCTCTCTCCTTTCTCCGTGGACGTAGGCTACGGCCAAACCACATATATCTGCATGATTTATATCTGTGTGATTTGAATGATTTCTTCACCGGCAGCAATGAGAGCTTGATAGAGTGATCAACCAGAGTCATTCTCACATCTGGTCCCCTGAAACTCAGAAATACATGATATTCCTTATTGCTTCGGAAAGGAATTTTCGGTGTGGGAAGCTTGTATTCTTCAATCTTGACTTGTTCCATTTTAGGAGTTGCAACTGAAAATAGTGGTAGAACTTGAACGCTATCAGCAATCCGGTGCTACTTTGTATAAAGCAAACTAAAGCTTTAGGTCGACACAAGAGATGACCAGGTCAAATTGACAGATTAGGCGTGTCTGCTTAACAATGTCAGGCTGTACGTCTATACAAAAGATTCCCCACTTCCAACAGCTGTTTGGAAGTCACGGCAAGCGGACCCACTTTTGTTAATAATTTCTTCACCCAGTCATTTCAAGTTTTTGTCATGTTCAATTTTAATTAGTTTTTTAATCCCCTAGTCATTGGGATTACATAAGTTTTGTAGGTATTCATTTAGAGGCCGGCAATTATCTTTAAAAAAATGTCTCTTGACATGGTGAAAATCAAGTCCATATATTTTATTGCATTACATTGAAATGAATGTGGGAATTTATAGAATACTGGACTTTACAATTATTTCAAAACATATGTCCAATGGTTGAGACAAACTCCACAATTTTTTAATGCTTACGATTTTTTTTTTAAAATCCACTTTATGCAATATTTGCCTCAAAGGTCAAGACTTCAAAATTTGTAGGAAACTGTTATAAGATGGAAAGGTAGGAAGTAGTTTTAAAAAGTCTTGTAATTTTTGTAATTAAATTTTAATTGAAAGTCTTTTTATGTTTTTAGTTTTATATTGTGTATTAGGTTATGAATAGTCAGTTTATATCTACTTTGTTATGCAATTTTTTTTAAAGAGAAAGCAAAGTTTTGAAATAGTCTTTTAGAATTAAAAGGGAGATAGAAAAATAAAGGATATTATGATCTTTTTGTTAAAAGAGATTAATAAAGAATATATATAAAAACTCTTTTAAAAGGAGAGGAATAATTATTACAACAAAACTTTTAGGAAAAGGTGTGATGGTTTGGAAACCACTCTTTAAGGCTTATATAAAATACTTATATGAGACTTGGAAAGGCATGAAGAACACTCAATGAAGAGAAATAAGTGGCTTGGAAAGCTATGGGCATTAAAGAAGGGGGAACATAGAGTGCATCCAACTCAAGGTACAACGTAGACCTAGGATGGTCTTAGATAGGGCTTGGTGTGCACTTAAACATTGTTATGTTGAACCAACACTTGTGTAGAGCACAATAGTGTGTTGTGTTCCAAAAGGAGATGGTTCCTCCTAGATTGTTCCATAGCAAGACCCAATACCAACAACATCTTCATAGGGTGATAGTGGCTTTTCCATGTGTTGTTATTCATATAAATATTGAAATCCACTAATATTAAAAGATATTGGAATATTATGATTTTGATGTTAACCTGAGTGCACTACATGGATGTGATATAAATTTAATTTACTATGTTAATTAATTACTTTAGAATCCTTTTCTAATTGTTACATATTGTAATTTAGACATCATTTTAGTGAAATTTCATCTTCTAAATGATCTTAACTCTAACATTTGATCTATTAAATCTACTGCTAATGCCTAAACAACTTTAGGAGGAAAAGTGACATTACATTTAGTATTAGAGCCTAATGATCATGCCTTCCTATCTTCGAAATTTTCTTTATGTTTTAAAATTTCATATTAACCAATCTTTAAAATGCTCTTTTGTCTATATATAGCATTAAATATTTTCTCTAAACTATGAGTCATGAAACTTAATTCTATAGGATCTAACTTATAACCTTTGTATATATGCTAAATTCTATTTATTTATTTTTTCATTAACATTATTGAAAATACTAGATCATATATGAGTGTTCATGTTCGTGTTCATATCCAAATTCATATTCTAGAGTTAACATTGCTTTGAAAACTTCCTATTTACACTTAGACTTAAAAATTTAAGATAGCATATCCATAACTTATTAATACGATTTTCATATATATGTTCAAGTAAGTTATTTATGTATTAACCTATAATATTCTTTAATTATAATAAATTACCACTATATATAATTATTTAAGCCTATTCATCACTCTCTTCAAATTTATATTCTCTTTTAAGAATACATCATTCAAAATCATTTGAGTTTGCTTGCTATTCACATTCTATCATGTGGACATATATGTCTTTTTGTTCACCACCATGGACTATGAGTCATACACATTTCTTGGTATCCAAAGATTTGTAAAAGACTATATAGTATACCGAGTCCTAATTGAAAGAACAATGTTCTGAAGGTTGAGACCTCTTTTGTTAGGAGTTGTGTCTCTAAATTTGTTGGAAAACACTATACAAAAAGGAGGGTAATTTTTTTTATTACATTTATGGTGGCCAAAATATTTCCAAATATAACATCGGATACATTTTACACCTTTAATATTGATGCAATCCAATAGAATATTGGTGATGTTCATTGAATTTAACTTTTCTCTTGTTAGTTGTATTCATATGGTAGTTTTTTAATGTTGTGAACATGGAAGTGAAAAACCCACAAACTTAAAATATTGCAACACAAATTAGTTGCAAAGAAATATAGAAGACAATTAAATGGAATAATAGAATAATATACAAGAAATAGATTTATGTGGTAAAATCTTGACAATATGTTAAGGGAACATCGATAGGGAAAAGTATCAGTATTCTTATTGCTCAAAGAAACAAATTACAATCTTCACACAACTGTTGTTCTTTAATTATAATTCATTACAATAATTTTTCCCTTCAAGATAGCCAGATATTGAAACATAGAAAAATGGATGGGAAGGGGATGAGTTCTAACTGAAAAGAACCTAGTATTAATTCCCCTTTTCTAAGGATGTTCCATTAGGATGTAGATCTACAAGGTGCCTAGATTGACTTTCAACCTCAAAGGTGAACCAATCAGACTGAGATCTATCCTTTTGAGTTTTAAAAATAAATTGGAAATGATTTGGAAAGATTGACCTAATTGAACTATATGACCTAATATGAAAAATGAAATTGTTAAAAGATGCACAGATTGAATCTATAAATTGTAGATCGATCTGGGGAGTGTTGGATGATGTGTACCTATCACCAAAAGTAGGATTTGGCATGTGCAAAGGGACTTAATCACCCCTGGGCGAATGGGTTTCTATAAAATTTACTAGAACTTCAAAATGTGATCCTATAGCCCTCTCTCTACTCTATGTTCCTGTACCTACAAATCTCCATTTTCGGATTTGAACCTACAATGAATCTACAAATGAGATTTTTTGGGTGGCTATATGGGGGTTTTCCTCAATCAAACCCCTATTTTGGTAATTAAACCTCAACAAAATTCATAGATTTGATAGAAAACATTATGAGAGCCCTAATCATATGTGTATCTAAGCTTGTTATGAGTTATAAATGCAAAGAAACCCTACTCAAGTGTATTAGAGAGAGATTCCTAAATGAAAATGATAAGATTTTATTAGGGAGAAGTCAAACACCCTAAGTAAATATGAAATGCAATGATACCTTGCTTTAAGCTACAAGAGAAATGAAATTTGAGGATGAGAACATTAGGAAATAAATTATTAGCTCGAAGGAAGTGGCCAAATGCATCTCCCAAATCTAGAATCTATCGTGTCTTTCCATAGTCATCAACCTTCAATCATGTGATTAAACTCGATAAAATCCACAAATGGGCTTAAACACCTACAATTTCAAGTAATTCTACTCCAAGAGTTCAAAATTTGTTTGCTCAAATGTTGTGTCTTATGTTCTAGTTTTGAAATGGTGAAAATACTAGCCATTTATAAGCATTTCTATAATTTCCTAAAGATTAGATCACAAAAGTTGACATTTGAAATTTGAAATTTGAATTTTAAAATTCCACCAACAATACACTTAAATTTGGTCCCCGACAAGATAGGGAGACCCATTCACCCATGGGAAAATGGGTCCTAGCTCTCTTTTCCAAGATGAAGTATATTGGTGGAAAAACATTATTTGTTTGGATTTATTCAATGCTTGTAATTTGTCAAAAAATGATAAAATAGGCCTCATAATGCATAATAAAAGGGAGTTAGGGGCTATTTAGGAGGGGTTGAAAATGAATAAAACCAAGGGTCACTACAATAGGTCCAAACTAAGCATGAATTATACTATCACCTACAAGGGAGTATAATTTTCTATGCTACATTTAGCCCTCACTTTAGTGACCATATGACACTACATGCATATGCAAGCTAAAGTATTAAAAATAAATCATGCTACATAAAAGGATACACATATGGATATTATAATTCACAAATTGAGAATAAGAGAATGAAGCCCTCAATGTAGTCATTTGCAAAAGCACAATGTTAGGAACTGCATCTTGCAAAACCGATCTTTTAGTTGTTCAAAATCATCTTATACTTTCAAATAGACATATTGAAAGTCTACGGAGATACAAATTTGAGGGTAGATGTATGCCCTTTTATTTCGCTTCCTTTACAGAGGTGGAATCAAGGTGACAACCTAACCACATCAAATTGCTAGGTGTATTGATATAAATACTTATGATAGTGTTATGAGACTACGACAACATCTATCAATAAATATTGGATATGATCAGGGATAAAACTATGAATCCAACAAAATATAAAACATAAAAATTTGAGTTCACTAGCCCCCATTATAGTGATTTGAATGGAATGTGTTATTAAGAAATTTTACTTTATGTAAGTGCAAAATCATCTTTTTGACCATCATTTTCTCATTTACTATTTGGAGATAATGGGAGAGATACCTTCATGTAGAGGAGTGAATATGTCAAGCTAACGACTATGCCAACCCTTGAGACTCAAGGTCCTACAAGAGAAGGTTGTGGATGATGCCATCACACCTGAGGTGAGTTCCTTTTACCTTCTCCCTATGATTTTTCCTTAGTGTTCTATACTATTTTAAAGTATTTTTCTAAAATAATGGCATCCTTGTATAAACTCGGTGATCCTATCCCAAAATGGTGACCTTGTCAAAAAATGACACCTATTTCTTGAGTCCTTCATGATTTTATTTCAATTATTTGGTTATTGATTTTTCCATGTCACTAATTATTTCCTTTGCTTCTTTGAGGATCTGCCACATGCTCAACAACATCTGGGGGGTGATTTTTTCAATTCTCCAAGAGCAATTTACACGAATTACTGATGAAGGGCTATCCCCTTAGAATCTAAAACTCACAAAAACAATAGAGAATTGTACAAACAATATGCAAGAAGGAAGCAAAGGGGTATGTGCAAGATCATGATGGGCCAAAAAGTGGCGATATGATGGGTATGTGTAGGGTATGCAACTAATGACTTCTTTTTACCCAAAATCAATGAAATGAAAAGGGTTTTTAAAGGAGATTCTAAGCTTTCCACCAATATAAATTATGCTTTACTTTGAATCTAATAAATAATTATTATTCATTTTCTATTTGAATTACAACTAAAGTCCTGATTGATAGGCTAATTGAAAAACATCTATATCTTTCAAATGGTATCACATTTTTTGAATCCAAAACATGCGTCACATTCTATGCTTTGCATACTATGAGATTAAAAAAAATATGAATTTCATGAAGTTTTGACCAAGTTAAGGTGGTCAGACATATGAGTTTTTATTTTTATTAAAATTTGTAATAGAAAGTTCATAATTAATTATTTACTTGGAAAAAAATTACAAAATTTAATATGCATCAGATTAGGACATGAGTACTCTACTTATATCTAAAATATTATCATTTTATTGTGGTTAGGGTGGTCAGAAAAACACCCACTTCTTATTTTTTCCCTGAAATTTAAGTACTATTGCATTGAAATTTCAAATTTTCACCAAATAGATTTTTTTAAAATAAACCTAGTAGTTTAGAAACTACATTCAATTTTCTAAAGATTCTATTCTTACATATTTTGAAATAATATAGATATCTTATTCAAATTTAACATCAAGTTTCCTAACTTTGATTTTTCTAAATTTTTTGCCACTTAAGGGCATGTTTTTTCCATGATGATCCTGCACATACCCAAAAGTTTTCTATTATCACGGGAATAAAAATAAAGTTACAATATTACAATTGCCATCATACATGCATTTTGATTACATAAATATACAAATATGCAAATTGGAGCCATAATCCACTATGCTATTCCCTCCCTCTATAACCCCCATTCACATCCTTTATTTGGAAGGTGTAACCACCCTAGAATATTCTAGAAAGTATAACTTCCTCAAGAAGATATTTTGAAATTTTAATTTAATTTTGGTAGTACAACTTTGCAGGGTCATAACTTTGGATCCAACTATCAGATTTTCAATTATAATACCTTTTAGGAAAGATTTTGAGAAGTCTCACCCTCGAAAAGTAGTACCATTTGGTAGATTACTTGTTTTTTTTCCAAATTTCAGGCCCACCCAGAGCCTCTAAGTGCCTCAAAATTGAATTTTAATATTTTGACAAGACTTTTAGAAATTGAAATTTTAATATCTCTCAAATGATAAAAGATATTGAAGTGATTTCTTTGTAATTAGC
Organism: Sequoia sempervirens; assembly: GCA_007258455.2. Taxonomy (NCBI): domain Eukaryota; kingdom Viridiplantae; phylum Streptophyta; class Pinopsida; order Cupressales; family Cupressaceae; genus Sequoia; species Sequoia sempervirens. The sequence continues at coordinate 707,278,937 of VDFB02193867.1, read as the reverse complement.
TTCAATTTACCATTCTAGAGGTCTATGTAAGATTTCATGCCCAACTATACATAAATACAAACTTACTAAAAATAATAATCCTACCAAATGTGGCCCTCATTGAAAAAATACAACATAACAACATTTTTTGGGTTATGCAAGACTGCTCTTACACTTTGGATGCTCCTACATCAGACACCCAGAGTAAATTGAAAAGTGACTCTATCAGTTCTTAGGAGTTAGAGGGAAACCAAGATGGTTAACCGTAGTCTCAAATAACCATGATGAATCTTCAACTAGCATTCCTCTCCATTTCATGAAGTAATCTTCATATTTCATGTTTCTTGTGCTTCTACCAACATGACTATCCAAAATTTCTTCTATCTCTTCCTTCTCTAAAGTAAGTGTTGGAACGTTCCATTATACCTCTGTCAATTCATTCTCCTAATCTCTTTCATGATACTCCATCAAATTAGTAATGTTAAACATAGTTGAAACATGAATCTCACTCGACAAATCTACCTCATATGCATTTCTTGAATCATGTTTCTTCAAGATTATACATGGCACAAACTTCTTCATCTTTAACTTATTGTATGTGCCAACTGGAAACCTCTCCTTTCACAAATGAACCATGACTTCCTCTCCTACTTGGAACTCATTATACCTGGCCTTTTCTAATCTACCTTAGCCTTACACTGCAAGTTCATCTTATTTATATGTTTCTTCACCTCTTCATGCAAATTCTTCAGGTGCTTAGCAAAATATTTAGCCTTGACACTACTCTTCTCCCCCTTATCCATCTTTCTTAGTTTAGAAGTAGTTCTTGGACTACTCTCATACACAATCTGAAATGGTGATTTACTAGTGCTCCTATTAAAAATTTGTTGTAAGAAAATTTTTCTTGTGGTAAAATCAAATCGCATCCCTTGGGTTCATCTCCTACTAAGCATCTCATCAAGTTACCCAAAATCCTATTCACCACCTTCATTTTTCCATCTGTCTATGGATGGTATGTAGAACTAAACTTCAAATCAATCTTCATCTTCTTCCACAATGTCCTCCAAAAATACCCAACAAACTTGGTATCTCGATTTGAAACTTTTCTTTTATTTAGACCATGTAGTCTCACCACCTCTGTGAAAAATAATTCTACAACATTAACATCATCACTAATCTTATGACACCTAATGAAGTGTTCCAGCTTCAAAAATCTATCCACCACCACAAATATGGAATCATGCCCTCTCTGTGTCCTTGGAAAAATAAGAACAAAATCCATACTAATCTCCTCCCATGGCTTCTTAGGTAAAGGTAATAGCTAATACAATCCAATATTCAAACTTGTTCCTTCAACCAAGTGCTACCACAATAGTGGTTTACAATTTCTGGGAGATCTTGATTTTTGCTGAAATCAAATATTTTTATAAAATATAATGATCTTTAAGCCTTGAAATGTTCCATTTAAAGGATTCCAATTGAAGAGGGTTTGATCAAACCACCTTAGACCAAGCATCCTTGGATAGAACACTTCTAGTTTTAAACCATATCTATAACAGAGTCTCCTTCACACCTATCAAAATGTTGATAAAAAATCACTTTTGATTTACCTTTTAGGGGATTGATCAAATGAATTCATTTAATTTTTTTTTTTTTGCAAGTATGTAGTCCTTATTATAAGCTTCTAAAAAATTATAATTTTAATAAAATTTAATTTGATTATTATATTTATTTTTATTTCTTGTTAATGTACATTTTTCACCAAAAATCAAGCTCTCTATTCTGCACATGTGGAAAAATAGCATATTATCAAAAAAAATTGAAAAATATGAGTGCACCAGATATTGAAGTCCTTGATCCAACAAAAAATAAAAATTGAATTTTGATACATACAAAAAAGGTTACGCGTTATACGGTCGTGCTATGTCTAAATTATAATTGGTTTGACTTCAAAACTTGATTAAAGAAAAAATATTCAATAAAAAATTATCTAATCAAGTGGAAGCACTGGATATCAGAGTTAAAAAATAAATTAGAAATAATTAGAATTTTATCCTTCATGAAAAAAATTATGCGTTATACGGTGAGCGTCACTTTTTAAAAATGTTGTTTTCTAAAAAAAGCTAGTTTTCAAGGGAGATGGAAAAAGAAGTGCAATGTGATTCCAAAAATTTTGAAAAAAATATATTTAGAATCTACAGACAAAATTTCATGAAACTCTAGTTTGCATCATCTTCAAATTCTTCATAGTTTAGCCACTATAGGTGCTCAAAAGTGAAGATTTAGTTAAAAAAATTATTTCAGTGTCGAGTTTGGCCAAAAATTGTAAACCACTATTGTGGGATCACTGCATTGATGTCTCTAAAACTCTACTCAAACTTCTTCACATCCTACTGCAACTATGGTGAATAATATCACTCACCAATAATAGCAATGGTCTTATTGCAACCAAAGTGTCCAGCTAATCCTCCGCTGTGTTTGTCCTTAATCAAGTTCTCTCTCATGGAACTCCTTGGAATGCACAACTCATTCCATTGAGACAAAATACCATCTTGGATTGTAAAATCCAACTATCTCATCCTATTTAAATTGATAGGCTCCTTGCAAGCTCTCCAAGCTTCTTTAAAATCAAAATCCTTAGGATACAAGCTCTTGAATTCATTAAATCCAACAACTTCAAGCTACATTTTTATTAACAAATTTTGCCTCCTACTTAAGGCATCTACAACTTTATTACATCTTCCACTCCTATGCTTCAAAAAAAATGTATAACTTCGCAAAAATTCAACCCATTTCAAATGTTTTTGATTCAGCTTCCCTTGACTATTCAAATATTGTAAAGCTTAATGATTAGTAAATAAAACAAACTCTTTTGGAAAAAAGTTAGTGTCTTGATTTCTTCAAAGCATGAACCATAGCATAAAAATATCGATGATAAAAAAAATGCTTCTTCTTTTCATCATTCAACTTTTCACTAAAATAGGCTATGGGTTTAACTTCTTGACTCAAAATCGCTCCAATGGCAATTCCACTGGCATCACAATCTACCTAAAATACCTTGTTGAAATTTGGAAGTGCAAAAATAGGTTGCTCTATGAATTTCTTCTTCAACATATCAAAAAAAAAATTTACTCATGTAGTCCACTTAAACTCTTTTCTATCCCCTCTCATGTTGTTTCAATTAGAGGTGCACAAATACTACTAATTTTTTTGATAAACTTTCTATAAAGCATGAAAATATCTCACCTCTCGAGCACTCCTTGGTGTAGGCCATTCAATAATAGCTTTGAACTTCTCTGGATCCATCTTACAACCCTCTATTGAGATAAAAAATCCTAGGTACACCCATTCTCTCTTCACAATACTGCACTTCTTCAAATTGATCAATAACTTCTCCTCTCTTAGCTTCTCAAAAACATTTTTGATATGCATCAAATGCTCCAAGTTCAATGTCTTAATAAAAATTTAAATGTCATCCAGTTAAACAATGAATAATTTACCCAAAAATTCTTTCAACACCTTGTTCATGAGATGCATGAATATACCTGATGCATTGGTTAGCCCAAAAGACATGACTAACCACTCGTACAAGCCCTCTTTGGCTTTGAATGTTGTCTTCCATTAATATCCTTCTCTAATTTGAATCTAGTGATATCCACTCTTGAGATCTATCTTTTTGACGTACTTAGATCCACTCAAACAATCCATGATGTCATCGATCCTTGGCAAGGGAAATCTATACTTGATGGTGATCTTTTTCATGGCTATGGAATATGTACAAATCCGACATTCCCCATTCTTCTTTGGTGCTAGTACAATAGATATCACACATGGAATCAAACTCTCTCTAATCAATCCCTTTTGCAACAACTCTTGCACTTGTTTATTCAACTATTCACTCTTTTCTAGAGTCATATGATGAGATGCCTTATTCAGAAAACTAGCTCTCTAGGAATTAGGTCCATTTGGTGGCTAATCTTCCTTACTGGAGGCAAAGCTTCAAGTATGTTATTAGAAACAATATCCTGAAACTCATTCAAAAAATTTGAAACCTCTATAGAGACCTCATTAGTATCTTCTTTACTACTCTAGGGATCAAAGTGAAACACATATGCTTGTGTCTCATACCTTCTAGGAACTTTCTTCCATCAACCAAATAAATCCTTGCATTATTGCATACCTTTTCTTCTACCTCCTTCAAGGGTTTCAACTTATAAGGAACACCATCCTTTGTCAAGGAATAGGTGTTATCATGTCTATTATGCACAACTCGCTGATCAAACTACCACAGTCTTCCCAAAAATATGTGAAAAAATCCATAGGTATAATATCACATAAGACTTCATCCTAATAGTTACCAATCATAAAATTTACCAAACATTTCTCATTGACCAATTCCCTATGGTATTTCTTCAACCATGCGATTTGGTATGGTTTTGGATGCCTTGAACTCCTTTCCAACTACAATTTAGTTACTATTTCCTCTAAAAGAATATCATGACTGAAACCTCCATCAGTGATAAGATTACAAAATTTACCTCCACACTTGCATCAAGAGAAAAACAAGTTCTTTCTTTGATTTAGTTCCTTCTCCTCATTCAACAAGGCTCTTCTGACAACAAGGGCCTCTCCTCTTTTAGTGTCTTCAAAATGTGAAGACTGAGCATCTTCATCTACATGGGCAACTCGGGCATTACCTTCAGGTCTTATATTTTTCCTCCCTTGATGTTGAGGACACTCGTAGGCTCTATTTCCTTCTTCTCTGCATTGAAAAAAGGTTCCACAAAAACCTCCTCTTCTTGGTTTGCATCCAAATATTCCTCTTCCTCTTTGGTCTCCATTATTTTTATCTCAAAGATGGTAGGTATTATCTCCCTTTTGGTTCTAATTTCTAGTAGATCCTTCAGTCTTCTTTTGATCTTCACTTTAGCCTCCATATGACTGTCTAGTAGTCTTTCCACCATAACCTCAACCCCTTTTCTTGATTGTGAAACTTTTGTTGATCAGCTTTGAGTTTCCACCTTTAGGGAAAAACGATATGCATCTTCAATCATGGTCATCCTCAACAAAATCAACTGCTCTTGGATGCTTGGTTTCAACCCATTAATATAATGAGAAACCTTCTCCTTGTCGACCTCTAAATGGCCTACTCTGATCAAGACCTTATAGAATTATTCTATGTATTCTTTGACAGATCTCCCCACTTGCTTCGATCCTTGTGTTAGGTCTCAAAAATGTAGGTTTTGAACCTTAAGAGGGTGCCAATCTTTTAGTATGTTTTTGGCTAAAGAACCAGGAAAATATGATTGATAACCCCCTGCTCTTTATAATCTGCTAAACCTAGGCAAGTGTACCTAAATGATAAGGAAAATTGAAAGTTTTAAATATAGTCTCTAACTTGGGTGTTCTATTCACAATGACACGTGGACATGAAATAGATGCTTGGCTAACAACTAATTCCTACTGTTGATATTTTGAGAATCAAGTGTATGAGTAGAATTTGTATAAAATATTCTAAGTATGACTAGTGCCTAATCCTATTAGGTGATTGGAGTTAGATTTTTGTGATGATGGAGACAAATATGTAAGGTAGGTGGGTCTACATCTTAGCTTAAATCTAACTTGTTGGGTACATTAGATGTTTGCAACTTATACAAACATGCAAGTTTGTTAGTTACTGTACTCTTCTATATGAATCCCAGCGTTATTTTACCAAATTACTATGATATCATGAAAGGATTTTTAATTCTTAACTTGATGGAAACCAATCAGAATAATCAATTTAAAAGGATTTTAATCCCTGGAAGGAATCGATTAAAATGAATTACTTGAAAGGAATTTAAATCACTCTACCTAGAACCCAATCAAGAAAATCACACAACAACAAAAAATGTGTCTTGAAAAATTGTATAAATTTGAATAATAGAGGAAAACCACTTTGGAGATAGCACAACAACATGTAGGATTGAATATTAACACAATAGTTGTACACTAGAAATAAATCACTGATTTTGAACAATCTTCTCCATTGATTATAATTAAAATTTTATGTATTAATAGAAAAAGTTTTTTGATGTATTAAAATATGTATTGATGGATGGAAATGGAATGGTAGTGATGGTGATTTTCTAACCTACTAATATTCCTACTACTGATTATTATTTTTAATTTTTATTTCAGCCTTCATATATACATTACATTTTCAAGGGTTACAACCCTTTGCATATATGTTGTGTGTAGATTTTCATTTAATTAATCATCTGTGACAAACTGAATACTTCAACTTTAATCCTCATCTTTGTAATCTCCATGAAAATTAATTCTAATTCTAATTATTATCTTTCCTTTTCCAGCAAATTTATTTCAATACAAAAAATACTACTCGAATAAGAAACAATTACCCACTCTTTAATCTCATCAAAAAAATATTTTATTTCATTTATCATTGGTGAGATTTATGTCCTCTTAAAGTGATAAAATATTCAACACATATGATAATAATATTTTATCTCCTTCACCTAAGACTCTATTTTACCCTTCATTCGTGATTTTGTTGTTTCGTCCTATCGAAGAGACTTTCTTTTTTGTCTTCCTCATATTAATGTTTCTCTTTGATGCTTCTCTTGTTATTGTTTTACTCTATTCAGGCCATTGAAGGGACTCACATCTTACTCACTCTGATAAGTCAAAGTCCCTCCAATAATATTTTGCTTTGTAATGCTACATACTCCATCTTATCATGGTTTTAGGGTTTTCCTATGATGGTGAGGAAAACCATTGTTGTTTCTCTTACGTGCTCACTTTTCTCTATTTCAAATTTGTATTTGTATTTGAATCTTAATAACACCTTCAAGAATTGGGCTTCTCTCCTTTTCTGTCAATCTCTTCAGCTCCCTTCATCATGGGTCTTTCTTTTTCTCTTCTAATTTATTTGCTACATTCTAAACTTTTACAAAAGGAAATATCCACACAATCTTTAGCTCTCCTTCATGATTCCTTGAACTTCAAATTTTTGGCATGATAATTTTTTCCCTTGGCATCCTATCTATGCATCAAATTCTTTATTGCAAAGGTATATTGTCATTTTAGTGACAATTCCATATGTTGAATTACTTCTCATATAGCTGTGTGACCTAAGGGCCCTTGTTTCTTGTTGGGTATTATTTCTCCTCAACTGTTGTGCATATATTGGTATTTACTTTAATGGCATGATTTTTATTTTTAGGCTTTCCCTCATCATGTTTTAGTTAACCATATAAATCTCCACCTTTCTCTACATGTGTGAGTCATGTTTGACAAGAACACAAATATATTCCACACCATCCCTTCCAGTGGGGACATATAAGCAACCCAAAGAGTCTGCTTATTCTTTATATAGAATATCCTTAGCTCATAGATCCCTTTTTCCCTTTGAGTGTTGTAATTCTAGTAAGAAACAAAATAAAATCCATAAGAGCTATGGAATACTCATGATCTTTGAATATTATTCCTACTCCACTTCTTGAATTTCCAATGCTTCCACCAGTTTTTCACTTAAAACATACAATGTAGGATTTGAATTCATTATTTAATTCAAAAATTGAACCCAATTACCAAATGCAGAATGTGAATTATAGGAAAAATAAATGGAAATCATAACATTAGTAGGTGACAGATAGATTAACATGCTATCTATTTGGTGCAGGAGCACCCTTGATGCAATTTTAAGTTATATTGTGAAACTTTGGTTTTTGTTTTGTTTTTGATTTATTGATGTAAATAAGTTAATTTGAGACCATCCTAAGTGGTTTAGGACCAATTTTTTGTCATTTGGTGAAATTTAGGCAAATATTGTAAAAATTGTAGAAGTTGCTCAAGAAAGTTGTCAAGCAACTTGTCAAAAAGTGTCATTAAGGTGTTTTGTCAACAAACTGATCAAAAGGTGGTTGAAAATAGTTATTTTTGGTTGGAAATGTATAAATACACCCTCCAAAACTCGAATTGGTGGTTGGAGACATCATTTTTGAAGTTTGATGAATGGAAGCCTCAAATTTTGTATGCATTTTTTTATTCTTACATTGTTTTCAAGATGAAGTTGGACACTGTACGACCTTGTATGAAATAATATCATGGAATATCATATATGGATGGAAATATATTTTTTTATAGTTTTAAATTATTTTTTCTCATTGAATTTTATTGAGTTTTGTTGGAGATATGACTATTTTGGTGAGACTACCTCATAAAAACAATATTGTGCAGAAATTTCAGTCTAAAAAATGTGATGGTATGGATGGTACATTATATATTTTGATATGAAACCAATTTTATTTTGTTTCCATGTGAAAATAATTCCATTTTCTTCAAGTCTCATCAAATTTCATTAATATTTGAATAAGTTATGACCATTTTAGTGAGAGCAGGTCTGAACCCTACCTAGGGTTTGCAGTTTTGGGAAAATCACAATAAATTTCTTTTCCACTATTGGATCTTCATAATAATTGGAGGAAAGGTCTATAATTATGTTATATTCAATCTCACTGAAGAAATTGGTTTCATTATTTATTTTGTGGAATCTATTAATGATAGTTTGTTGCATTAAATTATGGGCTGCCATGGCAATGTTTCAAATGTGATCTAGAATGCACTTAATCATTGTTTGAGCAGTTTATGAAAGTTGTCAAGTGAATCAATTTTGTTGTATTTTTTTCATTTTTGATGATTTATCAGTTTTTTTATTGCAAATTAGTCCAATAATTCCTAAGAGGAAGAATTTGTATCATTGCTTTGAATGATTGGTTGAGTTGAGTTCTGAATCCTCCTAGCTATGTATCACTATTTTTGTTATCCAAGAACTTGGATCTTGTATACCTCTATATGATGTGGGAATCACACCACCCTAATGAATTTGTACATCAATCCAGTTATTCTCACTAGCCTTCATCTATATCAATGATATTTTTAATGTTGCAAATTTTAGTCAAATCTAACTGTGCTTGGAAAACCCCATAAACATTGGTATGATTTGTGGTGTTTGATTCAACCTTGATATTTCTGCATTTTTCATATTTTGGATGTCACTATAATGAGAGAAAAAGATTAGGGAAAGTGTGAAACCACTTGCAAAGCAATGGTATGTCAATGTTCTATTAGTTTTGCAGGAGCCATATAGAGCTCATGACATATTTAGAGTGATTGAATTTCATGGAGATAATGCATTAGATCCATAAATCCTAGAATGAAATGGGTGGTTACCAGAAATTTCTTTATTAACTTCTTACATTGTGGCCAAAATGATCAAGTTGTCTCCAAAATTGTTCTAGAAAATTGACCAAACACTCTCTTGGAGCCACGAAAATACACTAAAATATTGATTTATGATAGGGGAGTATGGCCACAAAAATAGATTGGAATGGAGTCATCATGATTGAAAATTTTCAACGTTCAAAGTTGCTCACTTAGCCTTTTCTAAAAACTACTCCTGTCAAACCCAACTGAAACTCATCAACTTGCCTCCTTGAAAAAATATCAAATCCAAGTATGAGAAGCTTCCACCCTAGATACAAGTAAATAAATGGCAATCATAAACCAAATTCACAAAATCAGAAACAACATAACGATTACGATATCCAGAAGAACCGAAACAACATCCAAAATACATTTCTAAATAAATCTGAACAATAAAAAGAACATGATTCCATATAAGTCTAAAACAACAATTCAGTACACAAATTCTAGAGCAACCAGAAACAAGGCAAATGGGTGTCAAGTGGAGAGGGTCATCGCATAGCTCTCATGGGATCCCCTAGCACTTCCTCCAACTGAGGTGCCAACACCCATCTATGGATTCCCTAGCCCTCGAAACAACATAAAGATACAATGTCCAGAGGCAACTACAAAACAAAGCACAAGAAACAAGAACAAGGGTGTCTAGTGGAGAGTGTCATCGCATAGCTCTCATGGGATCCCCTGGCACTTCCTCCAACTGAGGCGCCGGCACCCATCTATGGATCTCCTGGCCCTTCCTCCTAACTGAGGCGCCGGCACCATAGGGTAGCTAATGCGGAGCCGATAATCTCTCATGAAGACGAGACTACGACTTTGCCGACCACTGCCTACTCAGTCTATCACTAGTCTACAGTAGCCCTAATGCATAGATGAGGAATCCAGTTTTAATTATCTTGTGTGTTTTACTACCCATCCCCCTAAATTGTATTTTTAGGTTATCACTTGTTTAACTACTCTTACGTGGGTTCCCCTGAGCACTTCCTCCTTCCGAGGCACCGGCGCCCACGAAGAGCCACTCTCCCTATGACCCCTAACATAAATCAAAACTAGGCAAGGGTTGAACTAAACATAATACCACAACAAGAACTCACGAGGCATTAACCCTCTCGCAATAATTCATAACCAGAAATTTTACATAACCGTTCAACCCTTCCAAGCATAAACCATTAAGGATCAATTTCCAAAAGAATAGATTCCAGACGAGAATAACATTCGAAATAAACAAGCCTCTGGAGCAAGGGTTCTCAATAAACAACAACTGAATCACAAATACACAAGGTTCCCACACCGCAATCAGAATAAAGGAAAACCATAATCAAAATGTACAAGAAAGACCGACAATCCATAGGGTTTCACAATTACAATAGGGCTCCCACATCAATACGCTAAAACCATAAAATAACAATAAAGAAATAATCAATCAATTTAATCAAAATTCCACAAAGCAATTAACAATACAAAATATCCTTACCCATGCACAAGTATCTCGATACAAATCTAAATAATAGAATTTGTTTATTCCTCACACAAATAAATCATATAACCAAAGTCCAATCTCCGGATAAAGAAATTTTAACATGAAGATAATAATCCAAGAATATCACATTACCAAGAACAACTTACCATGGCATCAAGTAAATATATCTTTATTCATATAAATTTCTTTTAATATAATTTATTATTTATTTCAGAGTTAAATAATTTCCTTCACAATCAATTCGTAGAAGAAAAGAATATACCAACACAAATATATATATATATATATATATATATATAGAACCAACTAAAAATATCTATATAATTACCTACATATATATATAACTAAAATATATTTATAACCAACTAAAATTATATATATATATATATATATATATATATATAAAATTAACTATATATATATAAAAAAGCTTTTAAAGATTTTTTTTAAAACATAAAAAAAAAAAAAAGAGAAAAAAATTAAATCGCAGTTAATCACTGCCAAAAGGGACTGCACAGCAGTCTACGGACTGTTGTGCCAGCGTCCGCGGGCATGGGGAGAGGGGGAGGTACGGCCTCCGCCATCCTTCCCCTCGACCCTTAACATAATACTTTTAAATAAAAATTTTTGTTTAAACTTTTGCTTTCAATTTCGATTCATAAAATTTTATTTTATTTTATTTTTATTATTCATTTCGATTTTACAGTCGAAACACGAAAATCGTAAATTTTAAATCCAAAGATATATATATATATGTATATTTATATATTTAATTAAAAATAGTTATTCAACCACAAAGAACATAATTTTATGTGTAAAAACTGAATAGCATATATATATATATATATATATATTATTGATTATCAACATAATATTTCAAAACCATTAAAATAAAAAGATTGATCCTTTTCCCACAGTAAATTAATAGAGAGAAATTGGGCATTTTTAACGGAATTCGACTGAATTATCTTTCTGTTTGCTTGTAATAAAACACAACGATTTTGAATTTAAAAAGAAACTTTCATATAAAGAAAACATAATGATTTATTTATTTTCTTTTTACAAATTAAATCATTTAAATCTAATCTTCTGAACATTTCTTTTACAAACAAGGATTGATTTAAATCACATTTCTATTCTTTTTACAGATTCAAAACAATCAAGAAGAGAGAGGGTGGAACCTGTAGTCCTACGCTCTCGAGAACCTGATGAAGCTAGCTTGATTATGATGACTTCGAAGAGCTCCCTGTTTGTGCTTCCAAATCTCCTCTATAGCATTTTTCCTTCGAACTCGAATCCGATTCTTTGTTTAGAAGACTCCAGAATAACCAATACAGTTTCCAATTCCCTTTTCAAGAACTCTCCTCAAAATGTAGCAAAATATTGAAAATAATGTTTTTCCCAGACTCAAAAAAATACAAAAAAATCAATCACTTCTGAAACTTATGTATCACTCAGCTTCTGTGTGTGTGTAAACTTACCAAAATTCTTCATTTCATAAAAGATATTGATAATTTCTTTTAAAAACTCTAAAAATCAAAAATAAAAGAAGATAATTCTTTTAAAAGCCAACTTTTTACTCAGATCTGTATTCTTATTTTCTCTCACAACTTTTTCATTCTTTTATAGTGCACAGCAGTCCTACGGACTGCTGTGCAGTCCCTTTTGGCAGTGATTAACTGCGATTTAATTTCTTTCTCTTTTTTTTTATGTTTTAAAAAAAAAAAACTGTCTTTTTAAAAGCTTTTATATATATATATATAGTTAATTATATATATATATATATAATTTTAGTTGGTTATAAATATATTTTAGTTATATATATATGTAGGTAATTATATAGATATTTTTAGTTGGTTATATATGTGTGTGTGTGTGTGTGTTGGTATATTCTTACTGATTGTGAAGGAAATTATTTAACTCTGAAATAAATAATAAATTATATTAAAATAAATTTATATGAATAAAGATATATTTATTTGATGCCATGGTAAGTTGTTCTTGGTAATGTGATATTCTTGGATTATTATCTTCATGTTAAAATTCCTTTATCCAGAGATTGGACTTTGGTTATATGATTTATTTGTGTGAGGAATAAACAAATTCTATTATTTAGATTTGTATCGAGATACTTGTGCGTGGGTAAGGATATTTTGTATTGTTAATTGCGTTGTGGAATTTTGATTAAATTGATTGATTATTTCTTTATTGTTATTTTATGGTTTTAGCGTATTGATGTGGGAGCCCTATTGTAATTGTGAAACCCTATGGATTGTCGGTCTTTCTTGTGCATTTTGATTATGGTTTTCCTTTATTCTGGTTGCGGTGTGGGAACCTTGTGTATTTGTGATTCAGTTGTTGTTTATTGAGAACCCTTGCTCCAGAGGCTTGTTTATTTCGAATGTTATTCTCGTCTAGAATCTATTCTTTTGGAAATTGATCCTTAATGGTTTATGCTTGGAAGGGTTGAACGGTTATGTAAAATTTCTGGTTATGAATTATCGCGAGAGGGTTAATGCCTTGCGAGTTCTTGTTGTGGTATTATGTTTAGTTCAACCCTTGCCTAGTTTTGATTTATGTTAGGGGTCATAGGGAGAGTGGCTCTTCGTGGGCGCCGGCGCCTCGGAAGGAGGAAGTGCTCAGGGGAACCCACATAAGAGTAGTTAAACAAGTGATAAACTAAAAATAGAATTTAGGGGGATGGGTAGTAAAACAGACAAGATAATTAAAACTGGATTCCTCGTCTATGCATTAGGGCTACTGTAGACTAGTGATAGACTGAGTAGGCCGTGGTTGGCAAAGTCGTAGTCTCGTCTTCATGAGAGATTATCGGCTCCACATTAGCTACCCTATGGTGTCGGTGCCTCAGTTAGGAGGAAGGGCCAGGAGATCCATAGATGGGTGTCGGCGCCTCAGTTGGAGGAAGTGCCAGGGGATCCCATGAGAGCTATGTGATGACACTCTCCACTAGACACCCTTGTTCTTGTTTCTTGTGTTCTGTTTTGTAGTTGCCTCTGGACATTGTATCTTTATGTTGTTTCGAGGGCTAGGGAATCCATAGATGGGTGTCGGCGCAACAGTTGGAGGAAGTGCCAGGGGATCCCATGAGAGCTATGCGATGACCCTCTCCTCTTGACACCCGTTTGCCTTGTTTCTGGTTGCTCTGGAATTTGTGTACTGAATTGTTGTTTTAGAATTATATGGAATCATGTTCTTTTTATTGTTCAGATTTATTTGGAAATGTATTTTGGATGTTGTTTCTATTCTTTTGGATATCGTAATCGTTATGTTATTTCTGATTCTATGAATTTGGTTTATGATTGCCATTTAGTTACTTGTATAATTGGTGATGCTTTGTTTAATTGTGATGAGTTTCATAGTTTTAATTTGTTATGTGATTTGTGAACGTTGATGGTTGTTCATTGTATGCCTTGAGTTGTACTTGTTTTGTGCTATGTTGTTGATGAGTCGGTTTGACATTCATGGTCAGGTTTTCTTCCTCGTCACCTCTGAGCACGGGGGGTGAGTTACTTGTAATTCACATGGTTGGGTGGAACGTGCTCCGCACCCGTTGGGTTCCCCATCAGCATCTTATCTTCTCAGCATTTCCACAGTTGGAGTTGTACCAGTATTCACTTCATATTTCATATTCCTTTGTTCTTGTATCAATCCCACATGTTTGGGGAAAATTCAATGTAATTCAATTATCAGGAGATTGTAATGTAACATTAAAGCAATGATGTAATAGTTAGGATCATTTGTATCTTTATTAAGAGATTTATCATGGATGTATTATATGATGTTTATTATTCTTGCATCATGGTTAATGGATGTGTCCTTACTCTTGGTTATTATTATATAAATGGTTATGTTGTAATCTTTATCTTTATTTCTTTTTAGTTGTTGCGATGTAACCTCGCATGCCCCAGAGAACTAATTGTGTTAATGTTATGTAATATGCTATGTGGTTATGGTTTAATGTTATTACATGTTTAATTTAATTGTTATAAAAAAAAAATTATTTGCATGTGTGTGTGTTCTTTGGGGTTTGCACGACGGGCGTTACAGGAGTCATCATGATTGAAAATTTTCAACGTTCAAAGTTGCTCACTTAGCCTTTTCTAAAAAATACTCCTGTCAAACCCAACTGAAACTCATCAACTTGCCTCCTTGAAAAAATATCAAATCCAAGTATGAGAAGCTTCCACCCTAGATATTAGTTCACTTAGGTCAAATCAACATGTGTGAAAAATATTTTTTCACTAAACCTCATCCTTCACAAGATATTGAATGTTAAAGTGTCCTCTATGGACTTTCTCTGGGAATGTAATAAAAAAAAAAATGCAAAGTCCATTTGGTTTTGATTTTGAAAAAACACCAAATGAGGTATCGAGGCTCTGAAAATTGGCATGAAGATATCTTGAGGTGCGAAGAATTTGAAATGCCAACCGGTTTTTCATGAAAATCTTTTAGTTGATAAATTTTGTTCTCCAAAGTTTGTCTCTTTGACAAATTTTACTCTGTAGATAGCAAACCTTTTCTGAACCTTTCAATTTGTTGTTTCAAATCTTCATCAAATAAGGTCATGGGAAGCTAAGATCAGGTGGAAACACTTTCATATGGTAGGTGAACATGTTTGTGAAGTAATTTTGCGTGAAGCTAGATCAGTTTGAAATTATGATTTTTCAAAATAGGCTTTTACGACAGATTTCACCAAGGTACTTTTGGGTGATGAAATCAAAATTTTCATTATGGGAGCCCTAAATTTTGCCAAAATTTGCATGATATTTTAGGCTCCAATAGTGGCTATGTCTGGGGATGTATGCCTCTTGTGGGCATAGCAAGAATCCAAACCTCTAGAGAGCATATCAAATGCCTTACTCATTGGGCAGTAGACTCAAACTCCTTTTCCTTGAACGGGTATGATTTGAAAATCCACACCACATCTGATGGCTCAAGGCCACCAAAAATAAATTACCCTATTTTCCCCTATCATATACCTTGTTTTGCTTTGATTTCATTAGATTCCACCTAAAAAATTTCATGAAGTCTGCACTGCTATATCCACTTTCATTGGGAACTTTCAGAATGGCATTGTGTTTAATTTTTCCCATGTCTCTTTCACCATTTTGTAGCTCATGATTAGATATAATCTGAAAATTTTCATCATACAAAGAGCATCCACTTTTAATGCAACAATTCTCATTATCCTTTTCATTGTCATGCATCATGAAATGATATGCTAGTTGATCTGAAAACTGAAGACATTCATTGCTCACCATATAGTTGAGATTATATGGTCTGATTTTATCATAAGATTGCACAAGAAATCTTAAATCATCATGAGGCCATTGATGCAATCAAGAAAGGAAATTTTTGGGTGTGTGTGAAGGAAAATAATCATGCTCATTCATGTTGTTCATTCCATCATCTGAATGCTTCGCACATGGGTCTAAGAAATCTGCCACATCAACATCTTTTGAGACAATTAGATCTGAAACATTTTCTATTTCTTCTATGTCACTAATTGTAATTTTTTGATCCATATAGTCATCATTATGCACAATTGAATTAATCAATCTTGAACATTGAACATCTTGGATATGCAAACCAATATCTTTCTCAAAGATCTCCAATTTTGGTTTATATATTCCTCTTGAACCAGGATAGACATAGAATCTTGATCAGCTTCAAGAGTTTTTTCATCATTGTCACACAAAGTGCTTTCACTATCAAATAAAATGAATGTTGTGCATGAAACTTCCAAATCATTCACATGTGTATATCTCTAATATTCCATTGTCAACAAATCTGAAATTTGTTCACTGCTGATTGTTCACACACCTCTTCATCCATCTCATGTTGTGCATTTCACCCTTTTCATATTCAAGCAACTCAGATAGATTAACTTCATCAACATAGTCATCTTCTTCACTAGTTGATACGACATTATATTCATTTGAAAAAATTTCATCCTCATCATAGAATGAATTTGGATACACATGAGAATAATGTTTTGTCACCTTGGAAAAATATCCTTTGATATTCTTCTATGATTTGATCATACAATGAGTTTGAAAAAAAATTAGAACCATTTTTAGGTGTACATATTTCTTCTTCATTAATTGTGTCATCATGGTACTCAACTGTCAATGGATGTATTTTTTTTTTACTGTCAAATGGACTTACTTCTTCTTCCACATTTTCTATTGCTTCTTCCTCTTGATCTCCATTAAAATTGCAAGAACCACTTTGTTGTAAATCAAGATCCACAGGGTTTTCATCAAAATCTGAATTTTCAATGGATTCTTCATAACATGCACTATTCTCATAGTCACAATTTGATATGCAAGAGAGACCGTTTACATCTTCATCTTCATCATGCAAACTATCATAACAACTATTTTCACTTGCACACTCATCCTCTATGGGTTGATCACAGTCATTGCCCTCTTCATTGTCGTAGGGCACACTACCCTTTTTTGTTTAAGCTTCTAATTCATTATTTATAATGCTATGATAATTCATACGTGGCTGCACCTCCATATCCATATGAATCATGGCTGATATATTCCTCAAGTAGTGTGTTTTCAACAACATCTTCAATACTGATTTTCTCTACGAAACCAACCATTTCATATACCTGGTTGAGAGTAACTGGTTTCCATGACTCAGGCCATTTTTTTGAATAATATATTTTCATGAAGTATCAATGCATATGTATTCATCAAACTAACATTAAGAGGTATTTGCATATAGATATCCAACGTTCTTTTGAACGGAGAAAATCCATGTTCCCTGAATTTACTTTGACTTCCCTTTTGAAAAAACTCATCATTTTTCTCTTTAAACTGGTACATGAACTTATTTTCAAGTTCATTCCATGAAGTTATGAAAAGCATAGGAAGGCTATAAAACCAATCTTCAACACAATGTTCTATTTTTTTTCAAAAAAGGTTTCAAGATAACATCCTCTCCATTGATTTTCTAATTGACCACTAAATTAATGAATTATTGTAGGTGCATATTTGCCAATTTTGATTTACATCCTCTAAATTTTGGAAAATGATTTGTAACATTCAAAAGGTCAAGATTTGGGTAACCCTGAATATTTTTGAAATCAAGTAGCTTGTATATTTTAAGATCCAATACCTTCTGCTAGAAGTATATTCGTTGTTGATGTACTTATTGCTATAAAAATTTATTGACACCTCCAAGAGGGCCCTTCATGGCAAGACACAATGCCATCATCATAAACACAATGACTGGAAAGCTTGATAAAGCCCAGCAGAGGTCTCTGGTTGTTGATCTGGAGGAAACAGAGGAAAAAAGCTAGGATACGGATGCGGGAATCTCTAAAAGAACCGGAGCCAATCTAAAGTGCAAGGTCCTCCCTACTCTGAAGATGATACAAATTTTTAAAAAGGGTTTCAATGATATGCAGAATTTGGAGGCAAAGACGGAGTTAGTTCTCATGACTCTGAATTAATGGCCAGGGTTTTCTTGTTCATTTTGCTGTCCGTTATGGTTTGACCTTGCTGGTCTATCTTTTGTGGTTGTTGCTGACCTTTTCTCGGGCAGCTGGTCTTTTTGGCTAGACTTCTATGTCCTTTCTTCTATTTTGTAAATGTTGTGGTTTTGGGTCCCTATAAAACCTGTTTTACCCCTTTTATCAAAAACATTGCTTTGTATAGTTTGGCATGGAATTTGATATTGATAATGATAATGTTTGGGATACCAATTATATTCATAATCTTCGTAGCTCACTAATCTTTGACCAAGAGGGGTAGGATAATCATTTATGTGATTAGTATTATTTTCATTACTAAAATTATCAATTGTACCATAATGTGTATGTGACAAGGAATAATTGTTATACATACTTCAGCCTGTGATCTTTATTTTTGACTGGCAATGTTGTAGTTTCAAACTATTTTTCATATTCTTCATTAAATTTTTAACAGAGTCGACACTCACTTTTATGAAAAGTGAAAAAATTATAGTAATGAGATTATTCTTGATTTTATCCCCAATGGAATCCCTTATGAAGTCAAGTGAATACAAATGTGATTTTTTTATGACTCTATATCAACACAAACATAGATTCAATATTTTTTTTCCCCAGTAGAGTCACCAATCTGTTAGGTCTCAGAAACACAAGTTTTGAACCTTAAGAGGGTGTCAATCTCTTAGTACATTTTTGGCTAACAAATGGGGTGAATATGATTGATAACCCCTTGCTCTTTATGCTCTACTAAACCTAGGTGGGTGTACCTAAATGATAAGGTAGATATAAAGGTTTAAATATAGTCTCTAACTTGGGCAATCTATTCACAATGGCACGTGGACGTGAAATAGATGCTAGGCTAATAACATATTTTCGATGTTTTGAGAATCAAGTGTATGAGTAAAGTTTTTATAAAATATTCTAAGTATGATTAGTTCCTAATCCTCTTGGGTGAATGGAGTCAAATTTGTGTGATTATGGAGATAGATATGTGAGGTAGGTTGATCTACTTCCTAGCCTAACTCTAACTTGTTGGGAACTTTGAATGTTTGTAGCTTGTACAAACGTGCAAGTTTGTTAGTTATTGTACTCTTCTTTATGAATCCTAGTGTTATTTTTCCAAATTACTGTGATATCACAAAAGGATTTTTAATTCTTAACTTGAGGGAAACTAGTCAAAATAATCAATTTAAAAGGATTTTAATCCTTGGAAGAAACCGATTAAAATGAATTACTTGAAAGAAATTTAATTCACTCTAGCCAGAACCCAATCAAGAAAATCACACAACAACAACAAATGTGTCCTAACAAATTGTATAAATTTGAATAATAGAGGAAAACCACTTTGGATACATCACAACAACATATAGGATTGAATATTAACTCAATAGTTGAAAACTGGAAATAAATCACTAATTTTGAACAATCTTCACCATTGATTATACTTAAAAATTTATGTATTAATAGTATAATTTTTTTGATGTATTAAAATATGAGTGCAGATGGATGGAAATGGAATGGTGGTGATGATGATTTTCTAACCTAATAATATTCCTATTGTTGATTATTACTTTCAATTTTGATTTAAGCCTTCATATATACATTGCATTTTAAAGGGTTATAACCCTTTGCATATCTGTCACATGCAACTTTTCATTTAATTAATCATCTTTGATAAATTAAAATAATTCAACTTTAATCCTCATCTTTATAATCTCTTTGAAAATTAATTCTAATGATAATTATTAGATCTTTCCTTTCACAACAACTTTATTTCAGTCCAAAAAATACTCATCAAGTAAAAAATAATTACCCACTCTTTAATCTCATCAGATTTATTTTTTTTCATTTACCATCGATGAGATTTATGTATTGTTAAAGTGATAAAATATTCACTGCATACATAGATAATAGTATTTTATATCCTTCACCAAAGCCTTAGAAATGAATTTATGATAGGACTCTATTTTACCCTTCATCCATGATTTTGTTTTTTCGCCCTATTGGAGAGACTTGCATTTTTGTCTTCCCGATATTAATGTTTCTCTCTGATGCTTCTCTTGTTAATTTTTTACTCTTTTCATGCCATCAGAGGGACTCACATCTTACTCACTCCAATAATTCAAAGTTCGTCCAATAATATTTTTCTTTGTAATGCTACATACTCCACCTCAGCACGATTCTAGAGTTTTCATGTGATGATGAGGAAATTCATCGTTGT
The DNA here is from genome assembly GCA_007258455.2 of Sequoia sempervirens. Taxonomy (NCBI): domain Eukaryota; kingdom Viridiplantae; phylum Streptophyta; class Pinopsida; order Cupressales; family Cupressaceae; genus Sequoia; species Sequoia sempervirens. The sequence goes on along the minus strand of VDFB02193867.1, from coordinate 707,258,486 downwards.
TTATTTTCCATGCTCACTTTTCTAGATGTTTCAAATTTGTATTTGCATTTGAATCTTAATAGTGCTTTCAATAATCAGGCTTCTCTCCTTGTCTTCCAAGCTCTTTTCCTCCCATCATCTAAACTTCTACAATAGGAAATATCCATAAAATATTCAACTCTCCTTCATGCCACCTTGAACTCCAAAGTTTTGGCATGATTCATTTTTCCCTTAGTGTCCTCTCTATGCATCAAATTATTTATTGCAAAGGTATATTCCTATTTTAGTGATAGCATCATATGTTGATTTACTTATCATATAGGTGTGTGGCCTAAGGGTTCTTGTTGCACATTGGGTAGTATTTCTCCTCAACTGTTGTGCATTTAAGTTTACTTTAATGAAACAATTTTTATTTTTCAGGCTTTCCCTCATCATGTTTTAGTGAACCATATAAATCTCCACCTTTCTCTATATATGTGGGTCATGATTGACAAGAAAAAATATATATTCCACACCATCCCTCACCATGGGAACCTATAAGAAACCCAAAGAGTCTTCTTATTTTTTATATGGAATATCCTCAACTCGTAGATCCCTTTTGCCTTTTGAGCATTGTAATTATGGTAAGAAACAAAATAAACTTCAAAAGAGTTGTGGCATACTCATGATTTTTTAATATTATTCCTACTCCACTTCTTGAACTGCTAATGCTTCCACCAATCGTTCCCTTAAAACATACAACATAGGATTTGATTTCATTATTTGATTCATAACTTGAACCCAATTATCGAATGCAGAATTTGGATTATAGGAAAAATCAATGGTAATCATAACATCAATAGGTGATAGATAGATTGACATGTTATTTGTTTTTGTTATCTAATAACCTGGCTCTTTTATACCTCTCTATGATGTGGGAATCACATCACTCCAATGAAGTTGCACATCAAGCCAATTCTTCTCACTAGCCTTCATTAGTATCAATGATATTTTCAATGTTGGAAATTCCAGTCAAATCTAACTATACTTGGAAAACCCCATAAAAATTGGTATGATTTGTGGTGTTTTATTCAACCCTGATCTTTGTGCATTTTCCATCTTTAAGATGTCACTGTAATGAGAGTAGAAGAGTAGGGAAAGTGTGAAACTACTTGCAAAGAAATGGTATGCCAATGTTCTATTAGTTTTGCATGAGGCATCTAGAGCTCATAACATATTTAGAGTGATTTAATATCACAGAGATAATGTATTAGATCCATGCATCCTAGACTGAAATGGGTGGTTATCAAAAGTTTCTTTCTTGACTGCTTGCATTGTTGTCAAAATGATCAAGTTGTCTCCAAAATTGTTATGGAAAATTGACCAAACACTCTCCTAGAGCCACAAAAAATGCACCAGAATGTTGATTTATGATAGGGGAATATGGTCATCAAAATAGATTGCCATGGAGTCATCAAGATCACAATTTTTTTGTGTTCAAAGTTTCTCACTCAACCTTTTCTGAAAACTACTGTCAAACCCAACTAAAACTCATCAACTTGCCTCTTTTAAAAAATATCAAATCCAATTATGAGAAGCTACCACCCTAGATATTAGTTCACTTAGGTCAAATGAACATGTGTACAGAAGGGTTTTTCACCAAACCTCATCCTTCACAAGAAATTGAATGTTAAAGTGTCCTATGTGGACTTTTTCTGGGAATGCAATTAGAAAAACTGTGCAAAGTCCATTTGGTTTTCATTTTGAGAAAAAACACCAAATGAGGTGTTGAGGCTCTAAAAATTTGTATGAAGATAGCTTGAGGCGGGAAGAATCCAAAATTCCAACCAATTTGTCATGACAATCTTTTAGTTAATAAATTTTGATCTCCAAAGTTGGTCTCTTTGACAAATTTTATTGTGTGTAGATAGCAAACCTTTTTTGAACCTTTCAATTCGGTGTTTCAAAACTTCATCAAATCAAGTCATGGGAATCTAAGATCAGGTGGAAACACATTCATATGGTAGGTGAAATTTTTTTTGAATTGATTTGGTGTGAAGCTAGATTGGTTCAAAATTATGATTTTTCAAAATAGGCTTTTAGGATAGATTTCACCAATGTACTTTTGGGTGCTAAAATCAATTTTTTCATTATGGCATCACTAAATTTTGCCAAAATTTGAATGGAATTTTAGGCTCCAACACCTTGCATCTTATTCAAAAAATCCAATTCATAATCTATAGGAATGAATTGCCTCTTTAGTTTCTCCACCATTTGATCCAACCTAGTTATCTTCACTTTACCTCTTTGGTTTCTCTTCAATTGGACTTCTTTCCACCATATTTTTGCATGGCCTTTTAGCTTGGCATTTATGAATTTTACGTTATTTGGATCTTCTATTTCCTCATACCCAAAATTCTCTTCCATATCATTGACCCAATCTATCAACTCCTCTAGATTCAAATTTCCAAAAAAATAGAAACTTCTATCTTCGACCTCTTTCCAATCTTGGAAATGGCCCTAATCAGTTTGACATCTCCAAGATCCATTATATCTTGTGCTTCTTCTTTAAATGACTCTTCATTTTCAACCTCGTCTTCACTTTCATCTCTCCTTCTAACATCAACTCCTCTACACAACTCCCTCTTGCAGTGCTTGAACTCATCTTTGGAGGGCTTAAAACCCCTCTTCTATTGCCCCAACATTTTTCCCACCACAGCTTCTTCATGGAGGCATCTTTTTTCATAGACCCACAACCATAATTCCTAGTGTAAATTTCCTCATGTTCAAGATGATCTGTCTACACACAGAAATTCCTACTTTGATACCACTTGATTAAGGATTCTACCCTTACAATCTAAAACTCACAACAACAACAGAGAATTTTACAAATAATATGCAATAAGGAAGCAAAGATTTTATATTATCATTGAAATGAAAATGAAATGACAACATTACAATTTCCATCACATGGGCATTCTAATTACATAAATCTATAAATCTACAAATCAGAGCCACAATCCACTCTTCTTTTCCCTCCCTCTGTAACCCCCATTCACATCCTTTATTTTGAAGGTATAACTGCCTTAGAATATTCTAGAAACTGTAACCTTCTTAAGAAGATATTTTTAAATTTTATTAATTTTGGTAGTATAGCTTTGTGGGGTCATTACTTTTTATCTGACCATCAGATTTTTCAATTATAATACCATTTTGAAAAGCTCTTGAGAAGGTGCACCATCAAAAAGTAGTACTAATAGGTAGACTACTTTCATTTCTTGCCAATTTTCAAGCCCATACAAAGATTCTAAGTGCCTCAAAATTGACTTTGAATATTTTGACAAGATTTTTGGAAATTGAAATTTTAATCTTTAAAACCACAAATAATATTAAAGTTATTTCTTCACCACTGGCTTCAATTTATCATTCTTGAGGTTTGTGTAAGACTTTGTGCCCAATTGTGCATAAATTCAAACTTCCTAAAAATAGTAGCCCTACCAAATTCAGCCCTTATTGAAAAGAAACAAAACATTTTTTTGGGTGATGCAAGATTTCTCTTACACCCTAGATGCTCCTGCATCACTTACTAAGGAGGAGGAGAAAAAATTGTGTATCACTAGTTCATATTGGGTATACCTCATGCTACCCATGATGTATCAAGATGTGATGATGATGACATTAGTTGAGAAGTGGAACGTGGATACTTGCACATTTAATCTCCTAATAGGGGAGATGATAGTGACCTTGGAGGATATACACTGCATACTCAAATTATCTATTAGAGGTAAGACCATCCACTTTGATTATTTCCGCAAATTTTGACAAATGAGAGATGATATTTAGTATTGTATTGACCATTGAATAAATCCCACTGACTCCAAAGCTTGCATCAAGATTAAGTGGCTTTTATAGGTCAATGTCCCTTGATTCATTGGATCATGTGTGTGACTATCCCCTATTTGTTGCACCCAATGGATGAGGTACACACCTTGATGCGAGCCTCATTCATACCATACAAAAGATGGAGGAGCACCATACAATCTATTATTGGGGATAGAGCATGCTCACACATCTTTATTATGATCTTGGTCACTTTATCCATTGAGAGCTCAAAAACATTATCCATTGTACTCTTCTTCAAGTGTTGGTATTTGAGCATATTACATGTACTAAACCAATTTAATTTCCCACTACAATGGATTTTGGTTATTCATGAGCCTTTTGTTATACTTTGAGATGAGCTTGGCAATGCAAAGATCTGTTGCACTAGAGAGTCATGCTCAATCATCTAGAGGAGGAGGATATAGTATGGAGACCATACAAGACTCTACAATAATGGCCAAGTCTTACATAGTAGTTTTCCAAGATGCTTCATCATAGGTTATTTGTTGGACACCATGGCTATGTCATCATGTCATTCTATTATGATTGTTTCATGCATTAGTTTGGGCAGATATAGATAGCACCTAGTTAGCAATCTACATTCTTGAGATATGTACGTAGCGGTACAAAACCAAGGGATCTCTATCGTCTTACAATTGTTGATGTTGCATTTAGTGATTTTGATGATGAGAATCAAGATGCATCACTGGAATTATCCCTATATGATTTAGGAACCATAGCTTATGAGAGATGGTGGCTGATAGCATGACCTCAACACATCTTCTTTGATGATCATCCTATAGGAAATATTGGACCTTTTCCCTATCGAGAGAATGCAAGAGAGGATGTGGGCATGGATGGAGATAGTATTGATGAGGGGAAGGATCAACACCCGATGAGAGAGGATCCTTAGGATCTAGTAGAGGAGATGGATTCCCTTGAGGAAAGACCTATGTCTCATCGTCATCTTACCCGAGCACATCCATCGACGACCATAAAGCATATAGTATCACGAAGAGCAGTCATGTACCTCCTACCACACCCCCAAATCCATCATATATAGAAGACCCAATATGGCACCTATAGTGTCTTATCAAGACCTTGAGAGGTGGGTTTAGGTGATATTATATGTTATTTATGTTTTATGCACTATTGAATATGCTTATTCTTTTTTATTATTCTTGGTTATTATTTAATATCATGTTTTCTTTGTCATAGTTGGCACACAAGAATGGCTCAACTTCTTCAGTTGAGTCACCATAGATATATTTCCAATTCCCCCATAGCAAATGACTAGTTTTGAGCATAAGCCACCACCTAGCATGCGGCACCATGTTAATTTGTTCGAGCCTATAACATAGTGGAGGAAGTCCTACGACAATGCTATGAGGACTATCAATTTATTTAGAGTTGAGATCGAGGAGGTATGATCTAGGGAGGAGCATACTAGAGCCACACTTGAGGATCTCAAGACTTCCTATGAGGAGCTTTGAGCTACCCAATTTCCTTCCAAGAGAAAGATATAGGATTTCTTAAATTCAGAGCTCAACAAGGTGTAGATGGAGTTTAGCAGAGTGCATGCGGGTAGGGCCAGGAGCATGTTGTAGCACTCATATGCAAGGGGATAGCTATAGGATTGGTTAGGGCCTATAGAAGCATATGAGCTCCATGATCCACTCATGGTCCACTATCTACCAATGAGCACCACCACCACTAGGGTCTAAGGAGTTTGGTAGCAATAGGCTCACTTAGATGTATTATACTATAACACACCACATTTTTCTACCATGGTGACATGATGTATATAAACCTTATGATCTACACACACACACAAATATATATATATGAGTATGCTTCTATTTCTATATGTTTTTGTATCTTATTAAATTAGATGTCAATATGATCTATTAAACAATATTGATAAGATTATTTAATAAATGTCTTCATGATGTAATTATTATATGAATGATGTGATATAATTAAACACCTATGTCTACATTTTTTGTCTAACTATAATTATGCTAAACTAGATGCCCTTATGATCTAATTTGTGAAATTAAATGCATGCAATTGTCTAATTTAACACAACACACACTTGATTGAATAGTATACACAATAAAGTAATAATTCAAGTGAATGAACCATTACTTATAATAACTCAAGACACACTATTTTTTTTTTTCAAGAATGAAGCAATGTGAGGTAAAATAAAAACTATCTACTTAATCTAATCAACATGTTTTAAAATACACATTGTTCAATAGATTGTTAAGTGTAGTATCTATGAAAATGTGCAACATTGATAGGTTATTTTAGAGGTTTACCATCTATTTCTTTAAGTTTATATGCTCCATATCCATAAAATTCATCAATGAAATAGGGTCCTAACCATTTTAGGCTAAACTTTCCTTTCTCATTAGGAGCAACATTTCCATTGCATTAATTTTCATATAACACAAAATATCCTTTATTTAAACAAAAAAGAATTATATTATCATTATAATTACGTTGTATTCTTTTTTAATGAGCTTGGATATGTTTAAGAGCATTTATATGTTTTTCATCAAGCATTTCAAGCTATTCTAAATATTTTCTCTATAAGTATTATTATCAAGAAGGCCCCTAAGAGAGATTCTCAAGGAGGAAATTTCTAACTCTAAGGGAATTATTACATCCACATTGTAAACAAGGTTATATGGTGTATTTCCTATAGACGTATGAATGCTTATACGATAATCCCACAATTCTTAAGTAAGCTGAGTGTGTCAATCCTTGTTATGTTTACTAACTGTTTTATGTAAGATTTTCTCAAGTGTTTTGTTTGTTGCTTCTGGTTGACCATTATATTGTGGGTTATAAGGAGTAGAAAAGTGATGTTCACTGTGAAATTTTTCCAAAAATCTCTTCACTTCCTTATTCTTGAATGGTGTCCCATTATTTTTCTATTAATGTTGAAGAAATACCAAATCCAATGATAATATTTTCCAAAATAAAATGAAAAATTACTTCAATAGTTCTGGAACAAAGAGGAATTTCCTCTACCCACTTCATGAAATAATTTGTAGTAGTGATTATAAATGTATGTCCCGAAGAAGAAGAAGAAGGAGATTTTTTTCCAATAAGATCCAAACCCCATACTAAAACATGGCCAAATAGGAATTTGGGCATGAAGTTTGAAATCAAGAGCATGAATCAAGTTTTTATGCTCTTGACATTTATGATATTTCTTGCCATGATAAAAAAAATATTGTTTCATGTTTCTCCAATAATATCCTATGTGAATTAAATTTTGAACCAATGATCATCCTAAAAAATGCCCCCTACAAGCACCCACATAAGCTTCCTTAAGGTCTATAGGGATTTCAAATTATTTAAGACATCTAAGAAGAAGACTGTTAAATAACCGTCTATATAACACATTTGCTAGGATTATGTATTGAGCTACAAGTTTTTGGATAGGAGATCTAGTGTTCTTAGTATCTAGTTTAGAAAAGGTACCTTCTTTTAGATAATTGAATATTTGTGTAAACCACTCAGTAGAAAATTCAATATTGGCAACTAAGATGTCTTTCATCTTTTCATCTATCGATGGTTTTGTGAGGGTGTGTACAATGAACATGAAGTCTACGGGAGAATATTCAAGAGAGATAAGGGGAGAAACACTTGCCATTGCATCCGCATATTGATTATCCTTTCATAGAATATTGTCAATAGTGTATGATTTAAAATTTTCTAGCAATGTTAGTGTGAGGTTTTTGTATTAAGATAACTTATTGTATTTTTCTTAATAAGACCCTTTGATTTGTTTAATTATCAATTGAGAATCACATACGAATGTTTTGAACACTTGAAGACAAGGTTGCATGTATCCTAGCAATAAGGGCCTCATAATTAATGGTGTTGTATTTACATAGGAAATTTAAATGATAGGATAAGGGAATTGGTTTTCTTAAATGCGGTATCAATATAACCCCTACTCTAGAACTAGTTCAACACTTAGACCCATAACAAGTACAATTCCCATATTTTGTTAACATCATTTTTTAACACATTCTCATCAAGAAATAAGTCAACATTTGGAAATGTTAAAGGTGAGGGAGCCTTGGCTAAGTGTTTGGTCAGTTCTTCACCCTTGATCACTTTTTGCGTAAAAAAATTAAGGTCAAACTTAGTTAATAACATAATCCACTTAGCCAAGTGTCCTTAAAAATCTATTTTAGTGAAGAGATGTTTTAAAGGATCAAAATTGTTTCCAATTAACTAAGAATAATAAACATAATTTAAATCCAAATCAACATTAATCTTTCCTTATTTGGAGTGTTGTAAAGTGTTGTAACACATTTTCACATTTCTCTAGGCTTGTCATTAATAATTGGGTTTCTTATGCTTTAATTGGCCCTATTTTCATCCACAAGCCTCATTTATTGCATATTTTCAAGGATAATTATGACACCAATCAATAACCAATCATAATTTAGGTGTTCTTGGCTTGTGTGGCCTAGATTTAGTGTCTAGGACTCATTTCCTAGATCTTTTTGACCCCAATGTAGGTTTTGCACATTTCTAAGCACTTTTCATTTTTAGTCCCATACATTATGTCTGATGGGACTCATTCACCACCTTGGGTGAATGAGTCTCGTGTGACCAAAATTCAAATTTAATTCAAATTTGTAGGGGAATTTTATTCTCCTAGATCTAATTTATGCTTGTATTGTTATAATTTTGGGAATTCTTGCATAATTGAGTATAAATACAATGTTATTTCACTCGTATTCTCACCTAGTAAGTTTTACAAGAATTCAAGAGAGTTCACAAGATCATTCAAAGGAATTTCAAGGGTATATTATCAAGAATTATATAGAAGAATTGAAGTTCCAATCATCATGTCAAAGATTGCTTTCATCATGTTTGTTATTGTGCTTACAATTGTGGTGTAGAGTTTATGATTCAAGCAATCATTTCATTCAAGATCAACATCATTCAAGAAAGAGTAAAGAACCACATCCATTGCAACCATTTGAAGCATATTTGTAGCACCTTATTGCTAGGGTTTGGTGAGTTTCAAAATTGTAATTTGTTCATTCATCATTCTCCATTCATATTTTCTTTCATTTCAAGGTTTAATTACCAATAAGGGGTTTGATGAAGGAAAACCCCTATTCACTAACCCCACAAAATTTTTCCCTCTTCTTGTGTGTGATAGATAGGGCTAGGTTGTAGATTTTTCAAGAAGCAAAGTTGGAGAAAATTTTTCAAATCCATAAAGTTGTCATCAAGCCTTGGAGAATCTTGGAGAAGGTCTATAGGTGGCAATTTGTAGTTTTAGATCTAGAAACTAGTTAAAAAGAGCAGAGAAAATCGAAAGGAATAGAATCCAATTCAGAAGTTCCATAAAAGTAAAAGTGGATTGATTCACCATTATTGGAAAATGAGTCCCACTATATAGTCTTGACAAATATTTTCATAGATCTGGATACCCTTTTGGCTAAAACCTGTATCTGCACATTTTCCTAGAAATAGAACTGATTTGCCTAGATCAAAAAATGAGTCCCAGTCAACATTAATAGTAGATTTTCCAAAAATCTAGACCTCCATTATGCCTTCTTTAGCCTCCTAGGTGTACACTTTCTATCTCATAGATTTTTGTTGCATTTTTTTCATATTTCTAAGTTATTTAGAGTTAGTTTTCATTCAATTAGGGTTTTTTATTACAACTTGCATTGCATTGCCTTTTCCAAGTCTAAACTTGGTGGTGAACCCCTCATTAGATATCATTCAGCCTTAGGACAATCCCTTTGTAAGATTTCAATCTCCTTTCCATTGAGATCTCAAGGGTTTGTTCTTGAGTGAAGAGTGTGAAGATTGTATCTTTCTCTTTTAGGTCCAAAAACCATAAACGTGAAAGAGAGCCCAACAATTATCACCTTTTCTAAAAGTTCAAAGATGCAAGCCACAAATGCAAACTATGCTAAAATTTATGCAAACTAAGCTAAAATGGAAGCCATTAATGGATGCTTAAGCTAATATGGATGAAGATCAAACTCAAATACTAAAAGTTCTCAATTTGGATACGAGTATGAATTTCAACAACATAACTTTGTTATCAAAAGATAGATCCATTTCTCTCCAAATGATGAATTATTTATAGGAGAGAAAATGAAGAATCAAGGGCTCAGATCGGTTTGATCAATAAATGGTCAATATTGGATCAAGTGTGAAACATGGATCAAGGATTCTCATCAATGGATGAGAATCAAACATCACATGGATCAAGGAAAGCATCAAGAGCTCACAATGATTTCAACAAACACACTGTAACAATTTTGAAAGTTTGTTACAAAGTTCTTTGAAAATAATCATTCCCTTTTTGGAGCCA
>VDFB02193867.1:707201918-707248170 GCA_007258455.2 Sequoia sempervirens | reverse complement strand
TTAGTTAAACATGCAATCTGTCACTTCTTATGACGAGCTTATCCCTAGGGCCCTCAACATTGAGAGAGCCCTAATAAAAAACAACAGAAGCATTGGTAAGGGCATGATTAGGGTACAAACCCTAGGCCTCCGTAGAAACATAAACAATAACTATAGCGGATTAGTGAGGTTGCAATACCAGAAAGATTGAGACATTGTAGGTAATAACAAAATCTTGCAATCCAAAGATTGTAGCCAATAACAAGCACACTATGTAGCTTACTGACATTTGTAAATATAATCTACGGTAAGAAGAATGATAGTCACTTGAGATGTGACAGTCAAAAATAGGCTAAGCAAAGTGACAAGATAATAAAGCTCAAACCTTGCATAGTAAAGTGGAGATTTTAACAGTGAGTTTCCTTACCCCCTTGCTGACCTTAAGGGTTTTTCAAATGCTTTTGGTAGTGTTAGACAAGACAAATGCAATCAGGGAATGACTGTCCAAATGAAGTAACAGTGGTAATCATAGGTTCAATGTTTCTTCTTAGCCATTAATGTATAATGGAGGTAGTGGATTGCATGTTTGAGCAGTGTTTTGAGACTCATCAAAGATGGGAGAATAGTGAATAATACCTTGTGGACTGTGAAGTAGTGTCAATAAGGTTGAAGGATCTTAATAACTACAATACCATAAAACAATGAGTCCCCTGTAGTAAGTAGGCAGTCTATAGGGCATAGTTTGATTTTATAGAAGGATGCTCATGAAAGGAATCTTCAAGTGATAGTGAGTGAGTTGTTTGAGATTGTAGCTGAGGGTGCAATACCCAGTCTTAAAGGAAGTTAGCAAAGCAGTAAATGTGCAAGAAAATCAAATCGTACACAACAAATAATTCACAATGTTATCTTCCATAATGCCTTGAGTTTGCATACAAAAATTTCATTGTATCTTCATGATGAAAGTGGTGAGATTAATGGTCAATCACTGGCAACCATGATTTTAAAACATGCTATTGTGCTTATGGAGGCAACATTTTCAGCAAGGCAGTGAGTAGTGGTTTGGAACAATGGCAGGTATGAAGGACTTGCTTTATATGCATACTATGAAGTCTAGCTTAAGACAGCATTCTTAGAAGAGATTGAAGGTGGATTATGGAACTCAGGGGTTACCATGAAAAGGATTAAAGCAAAGACTGAGATCTATTTAAAATCCACAGTCATGAAGATATTAAATACGTCACATGCAAAAATCTAGTAGCTGGAGTAATGAATACAGTGCCAAAGAGGATAGTGTGCTGGGGCAGATTTAGGAGATCTCCACATTATCTAATTATAGGGAAATACATCATTTATTTATTTTTTTAATTAAAAGAAATCATTCTAAACCCTATATAGGATACATTGATACTTCAAAAGCCTCCAAGGAATTTTAGATTATGCAAATATATGTCAAGTAACATTCATAAGGTTTAGAAAATCTTGATCACTCTCTAGAATAGCCCATTAAACATGGGTTGTGCTTGAATGCACTACATAATTGATATAACACAACCACTCTGCATATCAACCATAGTTATAGGCTCTTTATTGCAACAAGAGGTAATCACTCTTCGATCATGCTATAATTACATCCTATCCCATTAAACTTGAGACAACCTGAATGCACCCAATAATGATTATTGACACCTACATTATACAACCTGAATTAACTACATTATATGAGTGCCTCCATTTCTATCACAACATAGCCACGTTAAACTTGGGTCACACATGAATGCATCATGTATTTGTTATAGCACAACTGTGCCACATGACCAATACAGTTATGGATCACATAATTACAGTCACAAGAATCTGTTCCTCTGTTGTGATCTTATGGTGATTCCACACAACAAAATCTGGACATGAAATTCTCAAAACCCTTTAACCTCTAAAATGAAATCTGATGAGATGTTGCTTTAAAATATGATTTTCAAACCTGAACTACAAATCTGACTTCACAACCGAATTCTACAAAAAGACAATGACTACCCTCAACTGTGATATCTTCTTGAATTTTTCTAATTTTTCCCAAGAAAATCGTCCTTAGTTCTTCACAAACTGTCTCAAGTAGAGAAAAACACTGTCGCAATAAATCAAGCGCGAACTCACTTTTCTTTATGTCAGCCACAATTTGATTTTTTTTAATTTTTCATGTTTGTCAAACATTCGACGAAAATAATAGCCGACATTTTGATGAACGCCAGGTTCATCAAAATTTCGACGAACATCGGGGATAAACTTTCAAAAAAATTGGAAATTACACATCAAATTTTACAAGTACCTGACGAACATCGTATTTTACATATTTCATCGATCTATTTCATCGTATTTCGCAATCAAATCTATTAGTGTCACTATGAAAATGGTTCTCAAAATCAATACATACCTTGTATATATCTGAGAAATCAGAATCTCCTTCATATAGATCTTTGAATCCTTCAACTCCTGTGCTTTGTAATTGTATCTCTTGGACAGTAAGCAACCTCCTACTAAGAGCATCAACAACCTTGTTGTTAATCCCCTTGTTATGATTGATGGTAAAAGTGTATGACTGCAAAAACTCCATCCACTTGATGTGCCTCAAACTGAGCTTCTCTTGAGTATTTATGTAGCTTAAAGTCTGTTTGTCAGTGTATACCACAAATTCCTTTGGAAATAGATAGTGTCTCCACTTCTTAAGAGCTTGCACCAAATCATATAGCTCTAAGTCAAAGGATGAGTACCTAGACTTTGCTCCATTCAACCTTTCACTAAAGAATGCCACTGGCCTGCCTTCTTGGCTTAGAACAACCCCAACTGCTATGTTACTTGCATCACATTCCAATATGAATGGCTTGTCAAAACTTGGTAAAACTAAGATAGGTTGGGTAGCTATATCCCTCTTCAACCTTTCAAATCCTTCATTGGCTTCTTTGGTCGACACAAACTTTGTTTTCAGTCCCTCTTTGATGGTGTCAAGAACCGGTGCACAAATTTCTCTAAACCTTCTCACAAATTTCCTATAGAACTAAGCTAATCCATGGAAACTCCTAACTTCTATCCCTGTCTTTGGAGTAGGCCAACTAAGAATGGCTTCAACCTTTCTTTTATCTATCTTCAAGTTCCCTTGAGATACCACAAATCCTAGGTAGACTAACTCTTACTTCATGAACTCACTCTTCTCAAGATTGATGGTGAGCTTCTGCTCTTGAAGTTTCTTCAACACAAGTTCTAGGTGCTTCATATGTTCTTCTTTTGTTTTGCTAAAGATGAGGATATCATCTAGGTAGAAAACCATAAAGACTCCTATGTAGTCCTTCAAGACCTCATTCATCACCCTCATAAAAGTGCTAGGTGCATTTGTAAGCCCAAATGGCATCACTAACCATTCATATAACCCTTTTGTGGTTTTGAATGTTGACTTCCATTTGTCTCCTTCTTCCATCCTAATTTGATAATAGCTACTTTTCAAATCAATTTTTGAATAGAACTTAGCACCCCCTAAACAGTCCATTAGATCTTTTATCCTAGGAATAGGAAACCTATATCTAATGGTTATCCTATTTATGGCCCTAGAATCAGTACACATCCTCCACTTATCTCCCTTCTTAGGTGCCAACAAAACTGGAACAACACATGGACTTATGCTCTTTCTGATCAGCCCTTGGTCCAAAAGTTCTTGAACTTGCCTTGCTATCTCTTTGTTCTGCTCTGGTATCATCTTGTATGCAGCCTTATTAGGTAGTGTTGCTCCTGGTATAAAGTCTATTTGATGGCTGATTTCTCTCTTAGGTGGTAGTGTAGCTGGTGTACCTTCACAAATAATGTCCTTGAACTGATCCAATAGTCGCTTCACTTCTATTGTCATAGGTAGCTGATTAGATAACTCCTCTTCCTTTGGCTTCAACATGATTGCATAGACAACTCCTTCTTCCTCCTTGATGTCTTTTAGAAATTCCTTTCCACTCAACAAAAGGACACTAGTTTCTCCCTTTTCAATTGTATTTTCTTCTAACAAAGACTATATTTTGTAAGTCACTCCATCCTTCTTGAATGAATACTTATTATCCTTGCCATGATGCACTGCCTCCCTGTCATATGGCCATGGTCTTCCAAGCAGCAGATTGCATGCATCCATTGGTAGCACATCACATGGTATCCTATCAAGATATTTTCCTATAGTAAACTCAACCCACACTTGTTCATTGACTAGTATATTCTGCCCCTTGTTCAACCAAGTAACCTTGTAAGGGCACACATGGGGTATCTTGGTGAGTTTCAACTTTTGTATTGCCTCCTCTGAGATGACATTATCGGTAGACCCTGAATCAATGATGACCTTGAAAACCTTTCCTAGTATCTTGCACTTGACTCTAAAAAGAGCTCTCCTTTGTTTGTGTTCTTCCGGTGCTTTGATCAAAATTCTCCTTAACATGAGATTCTCACCTTTCTCTGAATCTAGACTCACCTCTAATTGTTTGGAGAAGTCCTCTTCTTGAACATAGTTGATCTTCCTCTCACTTTGTGAAGATGATGGCTTGTCAGGACACCTATAAGCCGGATGACCCAACTGTCCACAATTGTAGCATTTCATGGAAGCAAAATGAGAGTTTCTCCCAAAGCCTCCTAGTTTGCCTCTTCCTCCATTGTTTGAGCTTCTACCTCTGTAATCCCCTCTACTATTTTCCTCATGGGATTGTTCTCCAACCTTGGAATCCCCTTGACCTTTGTTCTCATGGCTTCTTCCACCAAAACCTCCCCTACGTCCACCTCTAGAGTCTCTACCTCTTCCTTTACCTCTAGTATTGGAATCTTGTTTCTTTTTCAGTTTATCTTCCACCTTAATAGCCATTTGATAGTAGCTATGGAGGGTAGTAAGTGTGAAAACACTCAACTCGTCTTGGATGCTCCATCTAAGACCATTTAGATACCTAGCCACCTCGATGCTTTCAGCTTCTTGCACTCTAGACCTAGGCTTATTTTTTGGAACTCCTCTGTATATGCAGCTACATCTAGGTCTCTTTGTCTTAGATTTTGTCTCTTCTTGTGCAATTGAATATCATAGTCTTTAGGTAGATAGTTCTCCTTCACTTTAGCCACCATATTTTTCCAACTTCCTATGGGTTTCTTACCTTCCTTCTCTCTTTCTTATTCTAGAAAATTCCACCAAGTTAATGCTTGTACGCTTAACCTTGATTTGGCTATCTTCACCTTTTGTGCTTCTGTAATTCCATCACATTGAAAGTGATTCTCCATTCCCTCTATCCATTCCATAACCAACTCTGCATCCATTCTTCCTATGAACACTGGGACACCTTCAAGTGCCTTGCCACTCAATGCTTTCAATACTTTGAGGAAGGGTTCCTCTGCTAATGGAGGGTTAGGTTTTGGTTCTATGTCCTCCTCCACTTGGTATTTACCCTTATCTTTGTCCTTTGACAACTGCACCTTCATCTTGCTTGTCATTTCAGTAACTTCTTCCAATTTTTGCTTCATCTCTTCCATAGCCTCTTCAAGAAGCCTATTCTTCTCTTGCTACTCTGTCAAGTCTCTAACTAGCTTTGCATTGGTCACCATGGTATTCTCTCCTATGGATTCACTTCTCTCTAACATTTACTAATTTCAACTCCCAAGCCTTTATTGGCTCTGATACCAATTTGATGGGGAGCCCTATACCTCAAGAACACTCTTGCTCTTCCCAAGACCTATTCTTTGGTCTTCTTAGGTTATTCCACTCTTCCCTACTTAGGGATTTCTCCTAAACCCCTAATGGCTTGTAGGTCTCTCCACTAATTTCAAAATATTCACCAACACTCTCAATTCGCAACTAGGGTTCCATGAGCTCCACACTGATCCAAGTGTGTCCAAACCACTCCAGGGATAAGGTAAGGTGGTCTTGTTGTTCTTTAGGTGTTTTTACTCCTCATTGATCCATTTCATTGGATACTTTCACCTTTTTCCCTTCGCTTTCAATATTTTCTAGTTTCTAGGCCTTGTAGCCTTTTTGCCCCTTTTAGGCCTCCTAGAACCAGTTTTCTTGGCTTTTCTCAAAAACAGCCTTAACAACCCCCAAATATTTTTGGATATTACTTCTATTAATACCCTAGGCTTCAAGATTAACCAGGTGTAAGGTTCTACAAGTTTTCATACATAGGATTGTCCTCATACCCCCTATTTTCAAGGGTTTCTAGGGTTTTGGCTCCTTTTTCTAACTTTGAGTGTTTTGGCTCCTTTTTCTAACTTTGAGGGCTTCAACGACCTCCTCAACACTCCTCCTTGCACAAAAATTTTTGGACTACATTTTCCCACACTCTCCTACTCTTGATTGGCACAAACCAATCCATTTATCAGCTTTCTTTACTACTATCCTCTCCAAGCCACTAGCCAGAATGCACTTGCACTCGCCTAGTGTTTGATGAATTCAACTCTTCCCTTGCAAACCAAGACTCCACACACACTATTTACATTGTAAAAGAAGTCCCCTACTTGATTCCAAGTGGCCATGGTAACTTTTCCACAGGAATTAGAGTGGGGATCATGATTTTCCAAAAACTAGCCTAAACCGGTTGTAACTCTAAAAACTTGCAAAACAAAAAACAATTGAACTAAAAGGATAATCTGATGCCTCACACAGTAAATAAGTAATAGAATTGAAAGACTCAAACCATCAAAAAATACCTTTCAATCCATCATTGATTAGATGAAGGCTCAAACACAAATATTCACTCAAAAGTTGTTGAATTCCAATCACACAATATGCTCTCAAAGTCTCAATTCATGAAAATGAAATTCCAACCCAAGTATTAGGGTTTGGATGAAATTATATACCTTTCTCCCATATGATAGGAACCTTGGGTTGGACTTAGAACAACATTAATGCTATTTTTCAACTTTTAGGCCAAATTGCCAAGGCAACATTGTCAAAATGCTCAAATTGCCAAGATATTTCTAGGAACTCATAAAGTTCAAGACTCTAAGCCAAACCTACCCTAACACACTCCCAAAAAACACTGAGGGACTTTATATCATAGTCCTTATTCCCTTGGTGGTTGGATAGAACCACCTACAAGCCAAAAATCACTAAGATCTTCCAAAAGACCTTAAGGTGCTCCTGCAGCAGCAACACGTTCATGTCAGCAAGACACCATACTCTTGACAAGATGTCATGCCGAGGTCAAAACTACTTCGGTGAGATTTCCTCATCTTCTATCGGTGAGAGTATATTGATGTCACCCCAAACTCACTTCACCCTACCGAGCTCTATATTTCTTTTGGTGAGACACTGGCAAGTCAGGAAGACTTTACCCGTTTCCATCACTGAGACCACACCATGTCAGAAAGACATTACTCCAATGCCTGGAAGTTGCACCAATGTCATTTGTGTCAGGGAGACCTTTTTTTAGTCATTGAGACCTCTTAATGAATACACAACATCATACCGAAGTCAATCCACTTCAGCGAGACTTCAAATAGTCACCAGGACCTCATGGCGAAGGCCTCAACTCCCGGCGAGCTCAGTTCATTTTCTATTGGCAGGACCCCCCTCATTCACCGAGACATCATGTAGAATTCCCTTCCCTTTTGTGAACTCCTTATGCTAATGGTGAAACCCCCTTCAGCGAGATTTTACATGGTTGTTGAGACCTTCTATTGAAAGAAAACTGTTTGCCCTAGCACCAACTTTGTGAGCTACTGTCAGTGAGACCTTCCAAACTAGAGAGATACATAAGACTTATGGCACCCCAAATGTCTTGGCGACTGGTATTTTAGACAAATAGAACACATTACTAGTCGGCAAGACAACAGAGGGGTCTTGTCGACTTTCTTCTCTAATGGATTTTATGCCAAATATGACTAAGGCATACTTTTCAAATGAGCTCCTTATAAAATTTCATCAGATGCATTACCTAACCCCTGATGTGAATGTCCCATTTGGCCTTCAAGAACACCTACAACATAGATGCCTTGCCTGATTGAGCTTGTAGGTGAAAATTGGGTAACATTTTTGGCGACCTTTGTTGGATGTTTGCCTACCAAACATGGAAACTAGTAGCCAACTTGTCCATTGGGCATGGAGTCGTTAGGGGACCTCATCTAAAAATTAAAACACCAGCCTTGCACATAGCTACCACTCACTTGAGACTCATAGAACACAACAGGTCACCAAAACAAAAAAAATAGGAAAAATTTAAGAGAAGCTATCTACTATGTTGGAACAACACTTAGGCAAAGAAAACAACAATCAAACTAAACGTGCAAAAGCACTTATTGAAAACATAAAACTAACCTACTATGTACAACAAAGAACTTATCAAATCTCAAAACAAGGCTTAAGTTGTATCCCATTGACTAGGATAGGAAGCACTTCACCCTCAGCTATGGCTAGTTGGTAAGCATTGTGTTCTTTGTAGTCTTTGACAATAAATGGACCCGTCCACATGTTATAAAACTTGGTGTGATGGCTTGGCCTGCTTTTTAGAACATCCCATTTCAGCACAAGATCTCCCACCATGAAATATCTTGATCTAGTTTTCTTATCAAATGTTATCTTAGTCAGAATTTGCTAACATTCCATGTTCTTCATAGCCTTATTCCTAGCTTCTTCTAACTCCATCAGCTGAGTATATCTTAAGGCAAGTGGGCCAGTCTATTCAAACAGGACCAGCTAACTGGCAATTTCCAAGGCAGGCAACTCAGTAGAGATAGGTAATTTTGCTTCTTTACCGTATACCAACATGTAAGGCGAGTTCCCAATCACCTTCTTAGGGGTGATTCTGTCTGCCCAAAGAGCAGTTTTTAGCCTGGCATGCCAATCCCTCTAATTGCTTTGAAGCATCCTTTTGATAATGTTAATCAAATTTTTATTGGACTCTGCAAGTCCATTGCCCTGAGGATAATAGTTGGAGCTTTTGTTCAAGTAGATGCCATCCTTCAAACCAACAAATGCCATGGCATTGTTAGAAATTATAGAATCTGGGACTCCAAATTTGCAAACCAAGTCTTCATAAAAATTCAACAATATTGTTTCATTGGCTTCCCTGAGAGGCAAAGCTTCTGTCCATCGTGTAAAGTAATCCATTGCTATGATAATCCATTGATGGCCTATAATTGAGGGTGGGTTAATTGCCCCTATGAAGTCAATTCCCCACTTCATAAACGACTGCTCTATCTGAATTGGTTGCAATGGTAAAGTAGCAAGCTTTTCTTCGCTTGAAAACAAGGCACATTTGGAACATCTCCTAACATATGTATGTGCATCTTTGAACAAGTCAAGCCAATAATAGCCTGCTCTTAAAATCTTATAAGCTATTGTCCTTGTAGCATAGTGACCTCTAGAAGTCTCATCATGGAACTCATGTAATATCTAATCCACTCAATCATTATCAACACACCTGAGTACCACTCCACTATGATCTTTCCTATACAATACATCATCAATCAAGATGAAGGCAATAGACCGAATTCGATAGTACCTCCTCTTCATTCTGTTTAGATTAGGTGGACATTCCCCAATTCTCAAAAAATGTGACATTTCCTGCAACTAGCTGGTAGCTTCATCATCTGTTGTTCCAAAATTAACCAAAACTGAGTCTTGTTGGTCCTCTACTATTGAAAAGTCCTCGTTAGCCAGCTGCTGGCATAAACCCTTACCCCTTACCAATTTAGTGACCTAGATATCCACATCATTCTCCATAGCTCTTGTGATCCATCCAGCCTATTTTTCACTTAAATCTTTGCTGAGTAAGAATTCTTTCATGTTGGAATGTGCTACCTATATATGAATCTTGTTATGAGACAATAGATGTCTGAAATTCTTCAAACTTTTCACAATAGCCAACACATTTTTTTTCTACGAAGGTATACTTCTGCTCATAGTCTTCTAGCCCCTTGCTGAAAAAAGAAATGGGCTGCTCCAACCCTTCCACATTATTTTGCACCAAGATTGCAAAGATTACATCAAAACTACCAAAAGCATACAAGGTGAAATCCTTACTGAAATCTAGGTTGACTAATGTTGGGGATGAAGCTAACGCCTTCTTGATCTTTTGAAAACTATCCCTTGCTTCTCAAGTCCATCTGAAATCGACATTATTTTTTAACATAGTCATAAGGGGTTTTAGTAAGGCTGCTATATTAGGAAGAAATCTTCTGATATAATTAATATGACTAATGAAACTTTGAAGTCCTTTTTTATGCAAAGGTAAAGGCAGTTCTTAGATTGCTGCCACTCTTTTAGGATCCACTGTGATTCCCTTCCTAGATACTACATACCCGAGAAGATTTACTTCATGGACAGAGAAAACACATTTCTTAGGTTTCAATGATATACCAAACTCCAGACAACGTTCAAAAATTTTCCTCAAATGGTCAATGTGATATGTTGCCTTCTTGGAATAGACAGTGATGTCATCAAGATATACTAAGACAAACTTATACATTAAGTTGCTAAAGGCCATGTCCATAGCCTTCTAGAAGGTTGCTCCAGCATTAGACAAACCAAATGGAATTTTCCTATACACCATTGTGCCCCACTTTGGGGTGAAGGTAGTTTTAAATTGATCTTCTTCCCTTACCAAAATTTGGTTATAACCAGAATATCCATCCAGTAAAGAAAAATGTTTTGAACCTAACACACATTAAAGGATATTTTCCATAGACGGGAGAGGGTGCTTGTCCTTCAACAAAGCCTTGTTCAAATATTTGAATTCAACACAAAATCTAAGCTCTCTGTCTTTCTTCCTGACAGGAACTAGATTTGAAACCCAGCTAGTATGCTTGATGGGAAAGATAATCCCACTTTCTAGAAGTCTAAAGACTTCTTTCTGCATTAGTGGCTCCAGTTTGGGATTAACTAGCCTCTATTTATACCTTATGGTTTGGCTGTTGGCTCCAATTCTATTGTATGTCATGCAAGACGTGGATCAAACCCCTTCAAATCTACATATTCCCAGGTGAATATGTCAATGAATTCTTGGAATAATTGTAAAAAAGACTATTTTTCAACAACAGTATTTATTTTTCCTATCTCGAGGTTTTTCTTGGGTACAATTTCTAAGTCCTCATAATGATCTTGCTCAACTAATAAGTTGGCTTTGTTACTTTTAGCCTAATCATCAAAATTGAAAATACTTTCTAAGGTGACCAAACCTTTAGGCAACTTTTTATTCTTCAATTGCAGTACTTGGTCTCCATACTAATGTTTAATCCTCTCTTAGTTTGATGCTGCAAACGTGTCTTCTTCAAGTAGAAACTACAGAATCTAGCCATCGCTCTCAAAGACCTACTAGTTAACATTGTTATTAGGCATGGAAGGCCTGACAACAACCTTGATCTACTCCTGATTACACTTCTTCCTTATGCTATTCAAAATGTCAAATTGAGCTCCCATAGTTGCTAATCTATCAGCATGTTGATTCTGATTTCTTGGAATTGAAATAATATTGAAGGCCTCAAAATCCTCAATGAGGTCCCAACCCCTGTGCTTATACAATTTAAGAACATTATTTTTGATAGCATTCAGGCCTCTAACCTAATTTACTACCAATTCACTATCCCCATGCACCCTCAAACACTTGATTCCATGTTTCCTTGCCCATTCCAATCCTTGGATAAGACCTTCATATTCTGCTATGTTATCAGTGCATGAAAATGCAAACCTAAATGTTGCATAATATCTTTCAGCTCTTGGGGAAACCAATAAGGCACCCCCACCAGCACCATGCCTACTCCTTGAGCCATCAAAATACATTTCCCAGACCTCTTCTTGTTGTTCACAATAATTCACTGGCCTCTTAACCAAGTTAGGCATCACTACATTAGCTTCTTGAAACATGTAGTTACCCATACCAACATCTCTCACCAAATCACTTTCAGCACTAGAATTTTGGACTGCTTCCCACTCATCTAGAAGTATATCAGGAATATCATTGACAAAAATGTAAGGATCAAAGACAGCAGCATGCTCATCTTGTTCAAAAATTATGCAATTGGAATTTATTGCACTAGGTATATAGGGTTCTATATTGTCTTTTACAAGCAACTCATACTTAATGGTTACTTTAGTCCCATACCTAGTTTGGAACAACATGTGAGACCAGTCAGATGAAAGGTATCCCCCTATTTTATCCATAAGTTCTCTTGTCAAACATACCCCAAAATATGGTGGTACATCTGCCACATAAATGTTTAAGGAAATTGAAACATTAGGGCAAGCATGTAGAATTAAGCTAGCATCTTTGATAAGACCCATTGTATTAACAGATGATCCATCCAGCTGGACTACTCCCTTCTCTAAAGGTTGATACCTTAAACCTAACTGATCAGCTACTTGCTTGGGCATCATAGAACAGGTAGCTCCACTATCTACCATACAATTGTGCACTAAATTTTTTCCAATAATCAATGAAACATAGAACGCAAGAGGTCTCGCGTTCTTACCTTGAATCATAGAATTCCCTTTGCTATTGGGATTAGCAACTTTCCCTTGATCATCATTATCCATCACAACCTTTTGGGAAATAGCAACAACCTGCTCCAGATTCGCATTTTCAGATAGTGCCCTTTTTAGTAGATTAGCCTGCCCAGGAATGCTTAAGGAATCCCACATGCTTATATTCATGTTCATCGTCTTCATACTGCCCATGATGTTGTAAGGCACAACTAAAGTTACCTTATGAGGTACTTTGGAAGCAACTGGTTCCTTATTCTTATGAGGTTGTTCATTAACTGGTAAGGCAGTAGTTCCTTTTGGTATATTTAGAATAGGTGTGGATGACGCTCCTCCAGTTGCAAGCCCCTCATTTCTATCAGCTGATTGCTCCACCTCTAGAGCACTTTTCTTAGCACGTGTATTGGCTGCAATTAGTGAATCAACATTCACACCACTGAACTCTTCACTCTGCCAATTTAAAAATGCAGTCTCATTGAAATGCATATCCAGTTGTTGTTCAGGTATATCAACAGGTGCATATGACTATGGAGTGACAGCATTCTAGGCCATAAATTCCTAATTAACTACCCTATTTGAACATGAAGTTGGGCTATGTGCTTGATTACAAGGACAACACCACTCATCTTCTATCACAAGGTTATTCTGGGTTGGAACCACATCTTTCGTTGGACTTGCAACATTGAGAGGAGTTGGATTATAAGATTGGAATGGTCTTTGGTTAACATTTTGCCTCTGATAACCACCTTGATAGGGTTGCCTATTTTGTTGATACTGATATCCCTGATTTTGATAAGATTGATTTGTATTCTGACCTTGCTGTTGGTTCTGCTGTTGAAAATTCAGCCTTGCCCCTTGATACTATTTCTTCATGCTGGTCAACTCATTTCCTATGGTTTGTAAAATGCTTTCTATCTTATGCTGACTAGACTTGACCTCTTGCAATTCACTTGATGGTCCTGAAGTTGACACTCCCTGGCTCTTAGTAATGGGTAATGTTGGAAGAGTAGGTAAAGGGGCTAAAGATGACATTTGCAATGGCATATTTGATTGAATTTCAGGGAAATAGGGCATAGGTGGCCTAGGTGCTAATTTTCCTACCTGAATGAGGTTATTTTCTACCTTAATAGCTATACTATAAGCCTAAGGTAAAGAAATACCCCCCATGGACTGTATCATGACTGAGATATCACTATTTAAGCTTTTCAAATAGTATAAAAATGCATAATCAGCAGAAGGCCTTACCATAGCAGGTATTATGTTCCAAGTTTTTTGAAAATAGGTATTGAATTATGCCATTTGTTCTTGTAGGGCTCTTTTGATGGTTGTTAATTGCTCTACCAAAGATAGGTGATCAGATTTTTTCTCAAAAAATTTGGTAAATTCATCGCCAAGCTCATCCCATGTTCTTATAGAACCCATTGGCAAGCTTCTAAACCATTTCAACGCCTTCTTAAAAGATGCAGCCAACAATCTCGCAACTACATTTTCCTGTGTCACATGATGCACATTGCACAATGCTGTCACATCTCTGATATGCTCAAAAGGTGTCACTTGTCCTTCTCCAGTAAACTCTGATAACCCTTTTAATGCTGCTAATGGAATATCATCATGTTGCACTAGATTAAGGGGATTACCTTGGTTGAATTGCACAAAAGCAAAGGCTCTTGGCACTGCCATTGAGTTGGAATGCATTGGTATGCTTGCTAAAACATAACTTGAATTGACTGGTACTAAACTTGAACTTGGCTAAGAAGTATTTGTTGTAGCAGAAATACTATTTATTACACAATTGAAACCCCCAAATGATGAAGCTAAAGGTTCTATTCTAGGAGATGTTGAACGCCCAGCTAGAGGATCTCTTCTTCTCCTCCTTTCATATCCAAACAATGTCTTGTTACTAACACTAGATGGTGTTGACTGAAATCTAAGAGAAAGAACAGTCCTTCTGAGAGTTTTGCCTCTTCTTCTTGGAGAAGATAAATGTATAAACTTGACAGCTTTTGAACTTCTAGTTTCTATTTTTCTAATATAATTAAGCACATTGATCCTTTCCTCCATGTAGAGTCACCATATATGCTTAAAAACAACCTCTAAAAGGCTATCAACTTACTATCAGCACATTAAAACAACAAGGCTCAGGAATTTTACTTCTAATCATGTCCCACTGGGCATGCCAAAACTGTTATCTCTAAAAATTGCACCCTATGCAAAGTTATGAAAACTAAGCTTTCTAGAGGAACATGGGATCATTTCAAGGCTGTGGGTCACTTGAAGTTGAAATGAACCTCCAGAGAAGGCCGACTTCCTTTGGTGTCACCTAACTACTGATTCTGTAAAGGAAAATGGAGAAGGAGTACATAAAAACTAATGTAAACACTATTGCTATTGTGATGCACCAAATTTAATAAGAAGACACATAACATAGTTTACACACACATTTTCAGTCAATGAAAGAAGCTTAGTTGTACACAACTTGATCACATATGTTTTCTACATAAACATTTCATGAAAAGGTTCATATGGCTACACTCCTAGAAGTAAGGAATAACTTCACAACTAGAGGATACTACATTACAACACATCTCACAACCCACCAAAACACATATTTCTCTATAGAAAGGTGCTGAAATAAGACATAACCACGACAAATCATACATTTTCACAAGTAGTTTCATCAATTATATGATTGCACATAATTTAATAGAGATTGAAAGGTAAATCGCTTATACTCATTGGTTTTAATGGTGAACACTGATATACATGTATGTCATGAGCTACAAAACATAGCGTCTCTTCTGCAAAGAACTCTACAAGTTACAGAAAGCATAAAAGTACCAAGCATGAACTGTTTACAAAAGGGAAAAATTCCATATATACAAAAGATGTCGGCCCCTTAGGGCTTACAAAATATCCCACTACAAAGATCTGCCCATAGATCTTTTGGATGAAGTTAATGCTATGTCCCCACTATCCATGTTGGTGAAGATTCACCCCCAAGAGAAACCACTAGATCTTTTGTAGCTACCACATTCATTTCTAGTCCTCATGTCTACTTCTGAATCCTCTATTGAGCTACATTAAATGCCTCCTGAACTTAGAGTCGATCTACATTGTCTTCATTGAATTGATCTTCCTTGGCACCAGTCAAGCTGCCGATGGTTTTCCTATAGCCCTCTCTAGTTGGTCAAATAGATGCCACACGAGTTACTTCAGGCAGTCAAAGCTCCTCCTATAGAATCATATGTGGGTGAGACACTAATCGTGTCCCCTGATGTGATTATGCTCTTATAGCATTCTTTAGCATAGCTTACAACCATCACTGAGAGTTCTTATTGAGCTTCAAAACTCATACTGATATCGGCTCTGTGGTCGCTAAGACAATCGCTATCGGGAAGACCCTTTACCATGTGCATTCTGCTCTCCCCTATCTTCATTCATTCCTTTCAATGAGACACTAAGCCATCAGTGAGACATCACGATGACTTAACTTTCCTTGGGCGAGACCCCTGGCTTTCGACGGGACATTACTTGGTCACCGGGACATCATGGTGATGGCCTCAACTCCTAGCAAGCGCATTTCATATTGGGGAGACTTTCCTCTGATTACGTGGCCTCATGCCGAAACCACCTTGCTTTGGCAAGGACTTCTATCGGGCTCCCTCTACTTTGTCAGGGAGGCTCTATTTGGTCGGTGAGATCTCATGCCAATACCACCAACTCATACCAAAGGGAGCACCTTCCTGTTGGCAAGACACCATACTTTCAGCAAGATGTCATGCCTAGGTCAAAACTACTTATGAGCTTTCCTCATCTTCTATTGGTGAGAGCCTATTGATGTCACCCCGAACACACTCCACCCTACTGAGCTCTATATTTCTTTTGGTGAGACACTGGAAAGTCAGGAAGACTTCATGGCGAGCTCCATTAGTCATACTGATACCTGTTTCCATCGCTGAGACCACACCATGTTGGAAAGACATTACTCTAATGTCTGGAAGCTACACCAATGTCATTTGTGTTAGGGATACCTTTTTTTAGTCAGTGAGACCTCTAAATGAATACACAACATCATACCGAAGTCAATCCACTTCGGTGAGACTTCAAATAGTCACTAGGACCTCATGGCAAAGGCCTCAACTCCCAACAAGCTCAGTTCATTGTGTGTTGGCAGGACCCCCCTTCGTTCGCTGAGACATCATGTAGAATTCCTTTCCCTTTGATGAACTCCTTATGCCGACGGTTAAACCCCCTTCGGCAAGATTCTACAAGGTCGCCGAGACCTTCTGCCAAAAGCAAACCGTTTCCCCTGGTGCCAACTTTGTGAGCTACTATCAACGAGACATCCCAAGTAGAGAGATACATAATACTTATGGTGCCCCAAATGTCTTGGTGACTAGTATTTCAAACAAATAGAATGCATTACTAGTTGGCAAGACAATAGAGGGGTCTTCCCAACTTTCTTCTCTGATGGATTTTATGCCAAATTTGACTGAGGCATACTTTTCAAATGAGCTCCTTGTGAAATGTCATCAGATGCATGACCTAACCCCTAATGTGAATGTCCCATTTGGCCTTCAAGAACACCTGCAACATAGATGCCTTGCTTGATTGAGCCTATAGGTGAAAATTTTGTAACATTCACATCATAACAAAAAATACAATAATGTGTTAATGAATGAATGTCACAATATAATACACTACAATCCATGAGGGATGAGCATTACACACATGACACATAGACACTATGCATAGTATCAGTGAAGATGCATCTTATTGACAAGTTATTTTAGAGGTGTTTCATTGATAAATGACACTCCATAAGCACTAGAACAATACACAAAGATGACAATGTAAGGGCATAATGAATTAGGATTGAAATTTCCTTTTTGAATAGGTGGCACATTTATATTTATTTGGTTCTCATAGAGGACCAAGTCACCTACCTTGAAATTCCTAGGGAGAACACTCTGATTATAGTGTTTAGAGAGCGATCATTTATACGCTTTAAAGTGGTCAAGAGCCTGTAGTCAACACTCATTGAGCAACTCAAGCTAATGTAAATGATTAGCACGATAAGTTTCATCATCAATTAATGCTTTAAGGGAAACTCATAAACATGAAATTTTTAGCTCTAAAGGCATGATGGCCTTGACACGTACATAAGGTTGTACAATTTTTTTTGTATTCCTATTTGAGCACTCATGTGATAATCTGACAAGGCATATGTTAATGGAGTATGTCAAACTTTACCATTTTTTTTACTATTTTTCATAGAATGAGCTCAAGATTTTTATTACATGCTTCAACTTGACCATTTGACTGAAGAAATTATGGTGTAGAGAATTGATGTTGAATATGAAAATTCTCCAAGAACTACAAGGATAGGGGGAAGTCCAAAGTGAGCAATGATATTGTTTCAAAGAAAGTTATACATGGCTTCAACATTCATGGACTGAAGCTGAATAGATTCAACTCATTTCATAAAGTAATCTAAAGTGGTGGTGATAAAGACAAGTCATTTAGAAGAAGTGATATTTTACCAATAATGTCCAACTCCCATTTTGTGAATGGCCAAGGAGAGGCCTAATTTTGAAGCTCTTGAGAAGGAACATGGATAAGATTACTATATTGTTGATATTAAGGATACTTCTTGAAAAATTCAAAGGATTCCTTCTCCATCATTTGAAAAATTATCCCATATGAATCTATTTTCACACCATAGATTTACCACCAAAATGTCCACCCTTGGAGCTTGAGTGGGATTCCTTAAGGGCAAGGGGTATTTCCTCTTTAGTGAGACATCAAAGAAGAAAACCATTGTAATAATTTTGATAAATAACATCTAATAGCATAACATATCAGACTAAAAATTTTCATATCCGAGTGTGATAGTTTTGTTGCAATATTATTGACATTGATCTTAAAAGTTGAGAACTGTGGTGCAATAGAGGTAAAATTTGTTGGAAGCCTTACAACATGATCTTGAAGTATGGATGGTTGTGTTGGTTTCTCCTATGTTTGCATCGATGTCAACATGGTGATAACTATATGGAAATTCTATTTAGTTTATCAAAAATTTGTCTAGATACTGGTAATACCCTTTTTTGATGGATCAATTGGTTGGTATTTGAATCTAGAATTTACCGCAAGATTTGATATGACTCTAGTCTCTTAAACATTTTTTCTTGACTTATTCAAATAACAATATCCTAGATCTTGAGACATCTTTTGTTGTGAGAAATTTTTATCTCTTACAGAATTTAACTCTATATCCTACTATTGTTCTATGTGTGGCATACTGTGTGGGAGACTTCACATTCTACTAAGGTGAACATTCTTATGTTGTGGTTTTGTTGATAGTATTTATGCTAGTAGTATGATGGGAAATTAATGTGTTCTCAAATCTGGAAGGTGTTTTCTTTGAGAATTATTTGTTGGTTTGGAGAGTTGTGTTCTAGTCTTGGTCAACTCAATGTATGCAATATATTATGAAAACTAGTTATGCTTTATGGATGATATCCAACTTGGTATAATGCACTATGTGGATAAAATGTTTAAATCTTATATTGTGCTGACAAACAAGTTTTTGATTATTTTTGTGTTCATCTAACTAGGCCAACCTAATTGATGATTAAGATGTATATATATATATATATATATATATATATATATATATATATATATATATATATATATATATATATATATATATATAAGATGTTTTGAGGAATGAGAAGTGTGAGTGAGTGTGAGAAGTGGGAATCCATTTGAAATGTCAAAAGGAAAAGATCTAAGCCTAAATTCTTTATCAATTGTGATCAGTGCAGTTTTGTTGAGCAACTGTTGTGTGAGGTAGTACTTATTTTGAGCATCAGTGGAACTGAACCCTACACATTGAAGGTGTATCCTATCAGTTCAATCTTTTGGTAATGAGCCACTATCATTGTATCTTGGTGGTTATCCATCTTTTGTACTCAGGAAATGACTCCTAGCAGTGAACCTTGTAATATTTTGTATTGAAATATAATATATTGTGGGTTAACCCTCATCGTGGTTTTTCCCATTTTGGGTTTTCCACGTAAAAATCTTGATGTTAATGTGTATGGTTGCATTGAATTTTTTCTATGTTTTCTCTTGCTGATTTGGTCAAAATTTTGATAATATTTAAGTGTATTTTATTACGGTTTTATGGAATAGTGATTCACCCCCCCGCTCTTAGTATTCTAAATGTTCAAAAATTGGTATCAAAGCTTGGTTCATTAGAAGAAGCCTAACAACTTGAGGAATGTCTCAAAATTTGAGTATGAGAAATTTTTTCCTTCAAAAGTAGTCTTTGCTAAATATTTAGAAGAAATGGAAGATATGAAGGGCAAGTTTATGACATCAAATGAGTATATTGAAAATATGTAAAGAAATTTTTTTGAAGCATGTGATATGTTGGTTGAAGGAGAAGAAATCATCTCTAGCTTGCTATAACAATTGGATGAGAAGAAAAGAATTGACTTATGTCAAGAAATTCAAATTCAAAGGAAGATGGATGAATGAATAAAGTTAAAAGAAGAAGTAGAAATCTTGAGATCTGATCTAGAAAAGGAAAGACGTTTTGAAAACAAATTTAAGATAAGCTTAGTAATGCTTGATGAATTGATTACCTCTCAAATATCATAAATGGATAAGAGTGGTTTAGGGTTTGACGAAGGTTATAATTTTAAAGCAAAGCAATCCACTAATAAGAAGACGTGGTACAAAAATAGACAAATAAAGGAGCTAAGAAGCAATTCTAGAAAAATTCCTATAAAATGACATGATGCTAAAAGGTATTTATCTTCAATGGTGTTTGTTATTCCTGCAAGAAATTTGGTCATAAGGAAAAGGACTGCAAAAGTAAAATGAATGATTCTTTATCATTCTCTGACAAATGTTCTAAGATCAAGAAGAATGGATATAAAGTTACTCTATTAGATAAAATGGAAAATGGAAAGAAAAATGTTGCTTTTTGTAAGTGTGGCAATTCAAAACACTCTAGTAGTAATAGTGAAAGAATTAAAAATATCTATCCAATGAGGAAGAATGATCAAATCACTGATCTAAAAGAAGCAAGAAAGGAAATGAAAAGGTTTTGGAGAAAGGAGTCATTAGTATTATCTATGTTTCAACCTTTGGTGCAAATACTCCTATCAATTTCTAAATAAAAGCAATGGCTAATGGGGAGTAATCATTAAAAAATCTAGTAAACCCCCTCATTGGTACTTGTTTCATATCATGAAAGAAGTATATTTAATGTGGTAACGAGAATAAGGTATTTTTCCTAGTCGCATGTGTAAAAGATGAAGTCTACAAAATTTGAAAGATTGGAGGCATACACAATTCTGGAGGAAATCTACCTACAAGTTGAAGCATTTATTGCAAAATCATTCAAAATGGAAGGAATAAATTTAGATAATTTTAAAGGCTTATGTATTTTTTGGAGAAGCATGCAAAGGAAGTTTAAAAGGCAATTTAGAGTTTTAGGGTTTGAAGAAGATATCAAATAGATTCAAAGTGAGCTCCAAAAGCAGGATATCTATACTCTCTTGTTGGTATTTTTAGAGGTATTGCTATTTGCACAATCTTTCATTTTTATTGCTATAATGGATAATTCAAAGGTTGTGAATTGTGAGGATAAATTTATGTTGAAGAGATATTTGACGAATATGTTAGAAGAGTCTATCGGTTCATTATCTTACATCCCTCCAAGAGTGTTTCCTACAAAAGATATCTATGTATTTGTTTATAGTAAGATAGAAGAGATGTCATTAGTTTAGTTGAACATGCTTTGGAAAAGTGAATCGAAAGAGAGCCATGATTCCCACAAAGTATTAGTTGAGAAAAAGTTGGATGTTTGGAGGAAAGTTCCCTTGTTTTAATTTGAGAAGAAGTATATTCAAATAGTGTTGAGGAGGATTCATAATGAATCTATGTGTATAGATGAGGCACATTTGATTTGTAGAGAAGCTATTAGAGATGTAACTAGTTTGTGTTCCTCCAGACTAGTTCCCAAAATAATGGCTATGGATGAGAAATAAATTCTAAAGGGAAAGAGATTGATTTGAGAATGATTGTTGATCTGGTAATAAGGTATGTTGTTATGGTCATCAGACACAAAGTTTGTATCCCTAACAATGACCTTACAGTTTCTACTATTGTTGTGCATACTTTTGTTGATATGGTTAAAGAGGTATGGAATATGACTTGTGTGAATTAATTCGTATACATCTTTTGAAGAATTTAAAGGAGATCAAGAATAATAAGAAGAATACATTCTAGTATGGAAATTTGATTGTCTACTTTCTCTTTTACTTTTTGAGAGAGTTACCAGTAATAGGAAGGATAGAATGCTCAAATTCATATCCTATTTCCTATCAAATTAGGAACTTCACGATAAATATTGGTAGTTCATATGCACAAGATACAACCCTTGCTACATTCTTTGGAACATTTCAAATGAGGATAAACAAAAGGTTTAGGATTCTAGTAAGTGTTGTGGAAAGGTACTCTGAAAGCATAAATTTTATTATGTCTACAAATTTTTGTCACATGGAAGTAGTTGAATCAAGGTTAGTTTGGATATTTGAATTGGATTATGAAGTGTCAGAGTCTAAAGTTGATAACTATGCTAAAATTATTTTGGAAATCCTTAAGAATCTCAATGTAGAAGGTACCTCCAGTAGTGTGGTCGAAATAGGGAAGAAAAGGAAGAGTGTTGTTATGAAAGAAGTTGCAAAAGGAAGTAAGCTTGAACATGAGCATGAAAGAATAAATATTTAGAGAGCTTTGGAAGAATTGCACAAGGTTATTCTTGATGCTAATTTTGATTCATCTATTTCTGTTGTGGAGAATCTTCATGGCATGATTAACTTTTTGAAGGTCTACATCTCCGGACTTGAAGTGTATACTGGAATCAGGTTTGATGAAGGAAATTTGGAAGATATCAAAGGAAAATGTGAAAATGCACATAGTCAAGTGATGAAGGAATTGGAGAGTGTACAAGGCTGTGAAAAAGAGGCACAAGAACTACTTTATTTTTTCCTAGATTGGTCTGGTAGTACATTGGATATGAGAAATGAGAGTGGGTATCAATTAAGCACTCACAAAGATACATACATGTTAGCAAAAGATAAAGATAATTAGAGGTGGTCCTACATTGTGCAACTTCAGGACAAATTATTTTCTCTACAGGATCAAAGGATAGATGTTATCAAGAAGTGGCACTTAGAGACATGATTAAACTTAGACATACTTTTGTTTCTAGTGCTCTTGGTTGTATTGGTGAATTATCAGAGATTGATCTTAGTCCCAATACTTTAACAAATGGTCCTTAACTAAACTTGAGCTATTTTACAAGACTCTTGTAAGTGAAAAAGGTTCATGGGAAGAAGGTAAAGTGTTGTGGAAGGCTATCCTAGAGAGTCTCAGAGGTTCTTTGGGTTAATTCAAGGTTGTGTTCATATATTTTTGGTTACACTTTGATGCATATTTACATATATACTAGACCCCTTCCTTTTCTATTGATGTCAAAGGGGGAGAAATATAGATAGGGAGAGATAAAGAGATGGAGAGATAGAGAGACAAAGGAAAAACATTTTTGTGAAGAACAACTTTGATAGGGGGAGTATTCAGAGTATTTAGAGTATTTAGTAGTGGTATACTGGAAAATGTTTTTGTCATGCATGTTACCATCAATGCCAAAGGGGGAGATTGTTGGAAGCCTTACAACATGAGATTGAAGTATGGATGGTTGTGTTAGTTGTTCCTATGTTGTCATTGATGTAAAAATGGTGATAAATATATGGGAAGTTTGCTTGGTTTACTAGAAGTTGTTATATGTCGGTAATACCCTTTTGTGATGGAATAATGTGTTGGTATTTGAGTTTGGAATTCACTGCAAGATTAGAAATGACTCTAATCTCTTAACCATGTTTTCTTGACTCATTTAGATAGCTATATCCTGGATCTTGAGATGTATTTTGTTATGAGTAAAAAATTATCTCTAACAAAGTTTAACTCTGTATCCTACTATTGTTATGTGTGTGGCATGTTGTGTGGGAGACTTTGCTTTCTATTAAGGTGAACATTCTTATGTTGCAATTTTGTTGATAGTCTCTATGTTTGTAGTATGATGGGAAATTAATGTCTTCTTAGATCTGGAAGGTGTTTTCTTTGAGGATTATTTGTTGGTTTGGAGAGTTGCATTCTAGTCTTGGTTGAATCAACGTATCCAATATATAATGAGGACTAGTTATGATTTATGGATGATAGCTGACTTGGTATAATGCACTACATGAATAGAATGTTTAAATCTTATTTGGTGCCAACAAACAAGGTTTTGATTAGTTTTCTGTTTATCTAATTAGACTGGCCTGATTGATGATTAATATGTACATGTATATATAATATTTTTTGAGGAACGAGAAGTGTGAGTGAGTGTGAGAAGTGGGAGTGTATGTGAAATGTGAAGAGGAGAAGATTTGAGCCTAAATGCTTTATCATTTGTGACCAATGCAGTTTTGTTGAGTGACTACTATGTGAGGCAGTACTTCTTATTTTGAGCTTCAGTGGAAATGAGCCTTGCACATTGAAGGTGTATCCTATTAGTTCAATCTTTTGGAAATGAGCCACTATCATTGTATCTTGGCAGTTAGCCATCTTTTGCACTTAGGAAATGAGTCTTTTAAGGACAGTGAGTCCTAGCAATGAGCCTCGTAATATTTTTCATCTAAATATAATATATTGTGAGTTTACCCTCACCATGTTTTTTCCCATTTTGGGTTTTCCACATAAAAATCTTGGTGCTCATGTGTATGGCTACATCCACTTGTTTCTATATTCTCTCGTGCTAATTTAGTCAGAATTATGATAATGTTTAAGTGATTTTTTTTTTTGTTTTATGGAGTACTGATTCACCCATCGTCTCAGTATTTTGAATGTTCAACAAGATTCATTATGGGTTCTTCGAGAGATTTCCACAAATGTGCCTTGCAGGTTCAAAAGTTGAAAGATACTCTCAAAATGAATTATTTTTGCTCTTGGGTGATGCTAGGGTTTATTACTTAAACCCTAAGGTTGCTAAAGTCATGGTGATAAAAAAAAATTAGATATTTTATCAGTGACTTGTGTTTGGGAGTTGCAGGTAGCTTAAGTGATAACTTAAGCCTATTACATTCATTTGGTGACCGGCCCCATGTTTATAGACTTCCGGTTAGTGGTTTCCATATATTTTTTTGGGGGTAATGGTAAAATGTTAGTAGGATTCAAGTATGAGTTCGTTCAATGTAGTGATGGGTAGATGTTGAGGTCTGAGGATCACATCAAGGTGACATTGTGTATTCGACATGACTATTTTATCAGTCCCTTTGATGTGGCGATTATTGCTTCACATCTTTGTTATGAAGTGGTCAGGGTGATAGTTTTCTTTTGGAGAGAGAAATTTTTATGTCTCTCTGACATGGTTATGATGGCTTGGTCAACGATGGAGATCTAGCCTTGGAAATTCTATGGTTGCAAGCAAGAAGATGGGATGGTGCAGAAGTCAGTGAGTCTTGGTGATGACATCAACCATGTATATCTAGTGAGGAAGGATGATGTGCCATGATAACATATAAGATAATGGCAACATATGAAGAATGGTGGATCTATTGATGAGAAAATGTTGATTCAGAGAGGAATTTTGGTATCCCCTTGATATATTGATGGCTCTTCATAGGAGTGACTAGTGGAGTTCAAAGAGACTCTTGGCTTGGTCCCTTTGAAATTCCATTGGGGACACCATTAGAGTGAAAAGTGAATCTTAGTGGGAGCTACTCGGATGTCCCTTAGACAAAACAATGCATGGCAATCACTTGGTGGGATCTGACTAGGGAGTGATGAAGATAGTTGGTGATGTGTAATGACAAGTGGAAAATGTCAATTAATTTTTTTGGAAATTCACATCCTTTTTTTGAATTGCATGGAAATGATGTGGACACTCATGTGGAAGGAAACTTATCAAATTGAATGGTGTCTATTGGCAAGACAGTAATGTGACTTAGCTTGATACGGTAATGTGCTATAGACAAAGATCGATGATGCTTGTTTAAAGGAATATTGATCACAGGGTTGTGATTCAAAGTTGTGATGACAAACCTTGGATCATGGAAGGTAAACCCACAAAAGTGGTTTACAATTTGAGTGAGGAAGAAAAAGTGGCAACAAATGACCCCATACAAAAAAAATTGGTTTTTAGGGTTTGAATGAACACTTTAGCTTGAACAAACCAAAAAAGGGTTCAAATGAACCCTTTGGTTCAAGCGAACCAAAAAGGGGTTTGAATGAACCCTGGTTTATGCGAACCAGTTAAATGAAAGGTGGACCCCATCCCTCAAAAAAAAACAATGAAAACCCCTTTTTGAAAGGGGATTCACTCGAACCCCCTGGATTGAGCAAACCCCCCCTTTCCCACCTCCCTACTCTTTGGCACAAAAAAACTAGAATTTTTTCCCTTTGAAGCTTGGGTTGAGGATGAAAATGGAGGAGACTTCACAAACCCAACTAGAATTGGGTAGTCCTCAGAATGAGCTATTCAATTACTATAATTTTAAAATGTTTTGGTTTTATTATCTATTTGTTTTTTAAGTTTGATTAAACATAGGTTTTTCACCAAAAATGAAGCTCTCTATTCTACACATGTGGAAAAATAGAAGATTATAAAAAAAAGTTGAAAAATATGACTACACCAGTTATTGAAGTCCTTGATCCAACAAGAAAAAAGAATTTCAATACATTCAAAAAAAGTTACGCATTATACGGTCTGCCTATGTCTAAATTATAATTGTTTTGACTTTGAAACTTGATTAAGGAAAAAATATTCAATAAAACACTATCTAACTAAGTGGAAGCACTAGAAATCAGAGTTACAAATCTAAATTTGAAAGAATTAGAATTTAATCCTTCATGGGAAAAAAAATTATGCGTTATACGATGAGCATCACTCCTTCAAAAAAAAAAATTCTGAAAAAGACTAGTTTTTGAGGGAGATGGAAAAAGAGGTACAATATGATTCCAATTTTTTGAAAAAATACATATTTAGAATCTATAGAATTTTTTTTAGGAAACTCTAGTTTTCATCATCTTCAAATTCCACACGGTTTAGCTGCTATAGGTGCCCGAAAGTGAAGATTTAGTTAGAAAAAATTATTTCAATGTCTATTTTGGCCAAAAATTGTAAACCACTATTGTGGGATCACCCTAGCATGAAGTGAAAAGATCAACGATCATAATTTCAAAGTAGAAGTTTCAAACGGTTAAGTTTGTGTAAGTGGTTTCTAAATGGAAGCCAGCCCAAAGAATGAAATTAATTGGTCTACCTACTCCAACAAGTGATTTAATTGGTGATTTGAGATGTAGAGTAGTGGCAAAAAGTGCTATGTGGTCAGTGATTAGGTTCAAATCTTATGAATAGAGGAATACATTAAATGTGTATCTAATCTAGGGCTTACAGATCACTAATCTAAGGAGACCTTTTTAGATAGAAATTAATGAGGGTATGGCTTGGTGTAGAGTAATCTTCCAAAAGAAGATAGTGGGGAAAATAACCCTAAAATGAGATTCAAGATGATTTGGATGTGTGAGAATCTCGCGGTTGTAAGGGTGTGGGTCAGTGATGAGAAAAATAAGAAGGTTTGCAAATAAAAATGAAGTTGTAGACAATATAGTAGAAGAGTGAGAGAGCAATAGAGTGTAGAAAACGTGATTGTAGAAGAAAAATTCGCTATGCTTGAACAAGGTGAACCAAAAAAAACCAAAAATTCTAATCTGGTTTGTACTTTTTGTTTTAGTTCTGCTCATTCTGTAATGCCCCTCTGTCTGCATCACCATTGTGTGTTGTCGTTGTTTGTCTCTGAGCTTAGATATAGCTTGGTTGTGTGTTCATCAGAATTAATTAATTGATTTTTCCTTGATTAAATAGAAATGATTAAGTTTAATATAGATATAAATTTTATTAAATTATGACCATTTATTCATATGGGAAGCTTTATCAAATATAAATATACATATAAATAACTATTAACACATGTACATATATAATATTATTCATGCATAAGAAAACCTTAATTAAAAATTAAATGATGAATTATTAAATAGATGGAATATTGTGTGCAAACCTTGAATGAAAGGTAAAATTTAATTAAGTTAAGTGGAGAAAATAAAATAGAGGGAGTTTGGAAATGGGAAGAAAATTCTCGGAAATGGAGGTAACAAAAAAGAGAGTGGAGGAGTAATGAGAAAAAGGGCAGTTATCTTCAAAGAGGCAATTGATTTTATTGCTCCCGGAAGAAAAGAAACGGCTTCTTGTTGGGATTTGGTTTTTGAACGGGAATGTCTAGTGGGGTTTTGGCTTGAAGTTTTCTCGGTATTCTCTAGAATTCTGGAATTTGAGGAGAAACTCAGAAGTAGTACTGGAAGTTTTGGGAGAAGCTGGAAGCAGACTCTTGACGATTCTTGTCCAACATCTGTTAGCAGCTCAATTGTGCAAAACTTCTAGGTTCCAATATCTTCTCCCTATTATACTCTGTCCTATTGTAAGCTAATGATTCCTTGATTATTTAGGTTGAAAGGAAAAGAAATCTTCAGTAATTGCAGTCTGAAATTTGTTTTCCCTGTAAGATAGTTGGACAAAATTGAAACCTATGTTATTGTGTTTATCCTTAGATAGCTTATTGTTCCCTTCATGATTCATATCTTTATTCTCTGAATATTATATTGTTTTTTCTGCTTGATAAATACTAAAATGGTATCATCCATGCTCACTAAATAGGCTAATACCTCTAGCCATAGTCTTATTACCCCTATCAGATGAAGGTTTGGCATTAAAAAAAAAAAAATCTGTAATCACTTTCCTTAACTGTCATAATATTTTGCTAATTTTGTACTAGTTTGTGTCTTTCATCCATGTTAATGCTTTGAAGCATTTCAGCTGAACATAATTGTTGACATACTATATTTATTAGCTGGGTATCCATTGCTAATATGGGCAATGCTTCTAAATAAGATATTTACATCTTAAATTAAGTCCTTTGTTATTTCATAGTACTCTACTTCTTTGAATACCGCCACCTACATTCTCTTGCAGGGTTAGATTAGATGTTAACTATCAACTAATCGTTTGTTCCTTCTATGCATTTAATCATCATTCGCGCCAGGCCATTGATGTATAGTCGACTGTAGAAAGAGACTTTGCTGCAAAACTTTATTTATTTGGTTTAAATTTCTTGCATCACCGTCGCCCTGTTCTAATCAGTCAGTTTAGATATACATTTCCATCTCTTCATTTGATGGTTTTCTGACTTAAGAGTTTTTATACTACTCTCCCACTATCAGCGCCAAATCACTCAACATATTGTATTTATTCATTTCAAACATGCTATATATATATTAATATATATATTATAGGAGTGTTAATATTAAAATGAACAAAGAAATAGAAGAAAAATAGGAATAAATCAAGAACAAGATAAGAGACACGAAATTTATAGTGGTTTGGAAAATTTACCTACATCCACTTTCAACAGCAGGAGAATATCTTTATTAATTCTTAAGTTACATTTACATATTCAACCAGTAGCAATTATATATAAAATGGTCTCCACTCCAATAATTAGAAAAATCCATCTATGAGAGAAACTTGCCAATTTAGGCAGAAGGCATCCTTATTGAGAAACTTGCCAATTTGGGCTTCACCGAACCCAACAATCTCCCACTTGAAGACCAAATGGCTGCTTAGAGATCTCCCCCACTGCAGACATTTACATTTGCCACAATGATGATTTGAGCTTCGGCAGATTTTGTTCATGGACACTGCGAATCAATCTTTGCCAAATTTTGTCCAATGCACTAAAATCAAATAGATGAACACCATCTCTTACTACTTGTACAGGTGCAAACTCACTCATAAAACCACTCTTCTATTTCAGCCCTGTCAACATGACGGTGTTCCAGTTCAAAATCCATTTCTTCAGCCACTATATTGTTTCCCTAGCAATAGGGCTCCCACTCAAGCTAATGTTGTAAAGGTTTGGCTGCACTACTGAATTCTTTCACATCAATAATGCTTCTATCCGTTTGCTTCAAAAAAGCCTCAACCTGCGGCTCCTTCAATGGGAAATATTCTTGCCTTGCATCTCGCATTATCTCTACTTCGAGATCCATGCAGATATCTTCTATCCTGTTCACACCAACCAGCTAGTGACACACCACGTCTTCTAGCATCATTACTCGGCCATCATTACTATCACCGTCAGTCTTATCCTAGCTGAGTTCCACCACAAGACTAGTAGAAGAAGCAATAATTCTTGCCAAACTGTTAGAGCTTCCCAACCACTCTTGTGCCACTAACACACCACCAGCCTTATCCTTATCCTTAAGCATGCAAAAAAAAGGCGTAGATGATTATGATGAGACCCCTGACATTTTTAGGCTACAAACTAGTCTATCAGCCGCTTCACAATCTCTCTGTCAGGTTTATGATCCATAGAAAATGCAATGGCTTTTCCTACACAGATAAAATAGCTCTTGAATCACCACAATTAGAAACAATAATATGACATGGCCCCACTACAGCTGTAGATCCAATAGTTTCGGGGACAATAGGAGCTCTAACACATGCTTCAATTTGCTCCTCCAAATCACACACAAAAATTTCGCCAACCATTAATTCATTGAACGCCTTCCTCAGTTTTTCATGCCTCATTACAAACAAGCTTTGCTTCGTGTTCTTGCTCGATGACTCCATTCTTCCCTCATCTTCATATTCTGCAGTTCACACCCGTGGCTCGGTGGGAAAATTCATCATTTCCTCCTTAATTTCAAGAACCACTTCAGTCACTCTACCACCAAGAAATCTTGTGAAAAAGCTAATGTTGTCAGATTTTTCCATATAGATGTCCTGCTTGCATGCCGCATTCTTCTCCTCGATCACCCTTTCTTCCTTCACCTTCTGCTTTTCTACGAAAAGACTAGAGAGATTAAAGCTTGGGGACACTGATATCATGTCAAAGGTGTTCAAAGTCGTTGGCTTTGCTGCCGCTGGGGTTGGATCAAGGCGCCTAGCTCTTGAATTAAGATACCCCTCAAACATACCCTTCAAACAAGCCTCCTCCACGGTTTCCCCTGCCTTCATTTTTTCAGAAAGTTGTTGCTTTCGAACCCTGATGCTCCCATCATTCATTTCTTGGTATGATTCCATGAAAAAATTACCATTAGTATTCCCCTATTCAGTGGACTGCATTTTGGTGGGTAAAGGCTGCGAATTAAGTAGGGTAGGCGACATATGAGGCTCCGCTAAGATAGTTAATGGCTTATTAGGAGGCTGTGTTGTAACTTTAGAAGGCAACGCATTATCAATGGAAGGCTGCGCATTTAATATTGGAGGTAGCGAACCTTCTTCAAAAGGCAGCGAATGAAATGTACCAGGCTGCGTTTCAATTGAAGAAGCAGCGAATGAGTTGAAGAAGCCTGCGCCAGCAATTTAGGAGGGTGTGCAGTAGTTACAAGTTGCAAATTAACATATAATGGGTCTTCACATATGTGCTAGGGAGGATAAGGCAACGCAGTTGATAGTGGACGTTGTGTTTCACCTAGCAAGGGTAGCGTAGGATATAAGGATGGTTGTGCACTATTAACAAAATACTACGGCTCAATTTGCATAGGGAGTGAATGTTGCATGGGAACAATGGATTGTGAGTTAACTTGTAAAGGCAGAGAATTCACAATAAAGTATTTACCTGAAATTGGCGTTCCCAAAATGTTATCCTCTTCGAGCTGGGAAGCATTAGCAACTTCTTCGACTCTTTTCACAAAACAGTCTCCTACTTTATTGTCACCTACAAGCAGGTCTATTGCCTCTGTAATTAGGGCAACAACAGATTCTTCAACCTTGCATTCCTCTTTCTCCTCATAAATGTTGAAACCCACTTTCAACATCTTATGAAGTCTTGAAGCAAAGGTATTTGGATCATCCAGATGAAAGTTAGAAGTGAGAGAAACCATTTCATAGAGCAACAATACCAGGTCCTTTACAGACTTGCCACTCTTATCTGCCTTTTCTCTCTTTTGCAACTCCTCCATAATGGATTTCCTATGTTGTGCATCACTTGTGCATTCAAGAAGTGCTCGAAGCTTAATCTTGAGATCTAAAAACTCTTCTAGTTCAGATTCAACTCCAAACCCAAAATCCTTCTCTTCAGTCGAATCCTCTTCATTTGTCCAGCCATCCCACCAATGTACACATTTTGTTGTAGCTTTCACATCAACATCTGTTGCTGATGTATCCTCCATTTCTTTCAACCTCTGAAGGCTCTCCAAATCAAAATCCTCACCTCCCAAATCCTGTGGAGGCCTTTCCCACACATACCTTGCCTGGGCAGTGCTCAAGGAATCAGAATCAACAACAGGAGATTCATCTACTTCCATCGACACAGTTTCATCTAGCTCAATGTCAGTGTTTGATTTCATCATGCCAAGAAACTCCTCAATAATAAAATCACATTCATCATTTATTTCATCCAAAAACATATGATGAATAGCTCTCACTTCATCATAACTCAATCTAGAGCCACACAACCAAGACATGAGAGCTTGAACCCAATCATCCCAGTTGGGACTCTCCTCCATAACAACTTCATCATCTTCATCATCTGAAACTCCCACTTCATCAAGATCTAACACCCAATCATCTTCCATCTCTGCTCAATACTTTTCCACAGCTCACAAAATTCTTCACCGATTTCAAGCACTGAGCTTCAGGCTCTGATACCAATTGTTAATATTAAAATGAACAAAGAAATCGAAGAAAAACAAGAAAAAATCAAGATGTTCAAGATAAGAGACACAAAATTTATAGGGGTTCGGCAAATTTTCCTACATCCACTTTCAACAGCAGGAGAATCTCTTTATTAATTCTTAAGTTACATTTACATATTCAACTAGCGGCATATATATATAAAATGATCTCCACTCCAATAATTAGAAAAATTGATGTATGAGAGAAACTTGCCAATTTAGGTAGAAGGCATCTTTATTGAGAAACTTTCCAATTTAAGCTTCATCGAACCCAACAAGGATTATATAATGGATGGTCTTTTGTTGGGCGTTGTGAACGAAAACTGAAGTCTCTTCTGAGCCACTTGTGTAACTCTCTCTGCTTTTTAGACTCTTCTTGCTTGTTACCCTTCTGATGATGGTTGCATGAAATGGTGCCATATATTGTGCCATCCCCATCCAACCTTAAATGAAATCTTCCCAAGCTCGTAGCTTAACATCTGAAAGTTAAATTATCAAACACTGTTAGTGTGCTGAAAGCGTTCTATGTTGACATTCACTTTCAATTCTTTCATTTGGGGATGTAGTGTTGAGCGGATCTCCATGGTTGGGTTGCAGCTCTGGTAAATATTGTGTTCTTTAGCTTATTAGGTTGTGGCTTTTTCCAACGTTAGTCTTCTATTTAACTGTGTCTTCAGTATGGGCGCAGATTCATGCAGTAATTATCTCTTAAACTGTAGTTGTATGTAATAAATTTATCAAGGGATAGACTTTGATCAATTGAGCTGTTTATCCTCACATTGTCGTCTAGTGTTTCCTTTAGTATACAATTTTTGGAAATTAGGCAATAGTAAACTTCAAGTAAATTGTCCAGATTTGATATTAGCGATAATTATATTTAAATGCAGTTTCCTTGACAGTTCGCTGTAACTGCAAATGT
Organism: Sequoia sempervirens; assembly: GCA_007258455.2. Lineage (NCBI taxonomy): Eukaryota > Viridiplantae > Streptophyta > Pinopsida > Cupressales > Cupressaceae > Sequoia > Sequoia sempervirens. The sequence goes on along the minus strand of VDFB02193867.1, from coordinate 707,214,946 downwards.
AAAATTATGTGGTTGATATTTAAGTCATTGTCTCGGGTGAATGCATGGTTAAAAACATGCGTACATTTTAAAACATTTCTTATTTTACCGAAACATGATTAGGAAGCTATTTAATAGCCTAAACTTTGGGGTATACCTTAGGAGATCCCTAAAAAGGCTCCACGTAATTTCCTCCATAAAAATCCTTTCTTATAAATGAAGTCTTTCTTGTAAAAGAGACACTTAGTTCTATGCACATTTAACCATTATTTTAAAAAGTGATTCCTACTACCCTTTGGAAGAGGAATATATTAGATTTAAATGTAAAATAAAATAAATGAAATAAGGGAGTTAAATAAAAGAATAAATATTAAGTAACATAGGTATTCCAAAGTGAGAGAAGGGAAACTTTTTATTTGCCTATTTATATTTCCTTCTTTATTAAGTAAATTAAATATATGAGAAAATATAGTCATTAACAATATATATTTAAATATAAATATAAATAAAATATATTAGCAAATAATTAAATTAATATGTTTTGCTATGTATATGTAGATGGAAAAATAGTTGTGGGGAGTAAACAATAATTAAGATGTCTGCTCCGTAATATGAGATGGGTATTTTGTTAAATAACTTTAGATTCTATAATGCTAAATTATTGGATTGAATTGTTTATGTGAAACAAGTGAATGATTGTTGATTGACAAATGGAGTTGTGGATTTGGTCTAGTGGTTAAACCTTGTGTTAATGTGTTTTTTTTTTAATCTTCCAAAGGTCTGTAAATTGTGCTACTAGCTTAATGCCAACGTTGAACCTTGTATGGATTGGTATGATGTGTGGAACATTTATTTAATGGATTTAGACATGCTTGGTTCACTAGCTTTATGGATGATTTTTGTGTGCGGGATGGTATATGCCTTGCCTCCGTGTAGATTCTTGTGGTTTCGTGATTTGAGTATATTGGCTATACCCTATCAGTTGAGTTGTATTTTCTTTGTTGTAGAAGGGGGAGTGGCTTCCAATGGGGGTCGGTGCACAAAGTAGCATCTAGGACAACCAAAGTGGAAGTTTCCTAATCAAGTGAAAACCTAATTAATAAACTAGGGGGTAATGGGTAGAATATCACTTAAATAAAAGGATTGGATGCCTCACCCAAGCTTGTAGTGCTCATTTAGGCTAAGGTTGGGTTGGGAAGGCTTGGTCGGCATGATTAATATCCTTGTCTCCATGAGAGGATAGTTAGTCCTGCATGTGCTACCTTGTGGGGCCGGTGTTGAATACGTGACTGTCAGGACAACCATAGATGGGGGCCAGCATCTAGAGGAAGACTGTCAGGACAACTCATGCATAGACCATGCGATGAAACTCTCCCCGCTAAAACCTTGCATTTATTTTACTGGCATTCCATTTAATGTTTTTTGTGCCTCTAGAAGCTGCATCACTGTTGAGTCATGTTATGTTGTTCTTGTATGTTGGAACCCCTTACAGTCTCTTTGTGTCAGTCATTTTCACCTTGTTTTCCTTGAGATGGTGGGACCCCTTGTTTCCTTCTAGCATGTGGAGTGAATCTCTGGATTCATGCAGTAGGGAGGAATGTGTATATTCTCCATTGGGTTCCCCATTATGTTCATGATGTAGCGTTTACATCTGGTGCATCATCTCTAGCATCAAGCACCTATTTCTGGGTGTTGGTTATTGTACTTCTATTATGTATTGTATTTGATCATGTACCCTATTGTAGTGTACTCCTCTCTTGTCATGAGGAAGTAACATTGTACAAATGTATATGTAAACAAAATTGACGTATCACTTGTAACAATGAACTTGTTAATAGAAATGAAAGAGATCAAATATTCTTTTATGTAATGATGGTTGTTCTACATGGTTCCTTTATTATATGAAACGAGATGATGACATGCTTAATGATGATTTGTGTTTAATGGTTAATAAGTTATTTGGATAAAGGAAATTAAGTAATGCGGTCGTGCACACTAGGGGGACTTCAGAAAATAATTTAAATGATGTTCTAATCTAGTTGTGTAATAATGCATTTAAAAAAAAAAAAAAATTGTCCATATTTTCATAGTATATGTTTTGTCCTCTAGGGTTCTCGGCGGGCACTACACATTCAATCTCGTGTATTACAAAAGAGGGGATATGTTTATGAGCAAGCTGTAGAAACAAATGAAGCAAAGTGCAAGATAGAAAGAGAAGTGAAGAAGAGAGCAGAGAGAGAGAAATGCAAAGGATGATTTGTTGAGATTGCAACATCAATAATAGAGATTATGCATTTAATATAATGATGCATGATCAAGTTATGTGGAACCAATCTAATGCATATATGAGATTTGTAATGTTGTAAGAGGTGGTTACCTCATTTGTGCTAAGTTGGTGCTCAGTGTAGGGTGTTGGTGCATCCTTGGAGATGTGGCTTCTAAATCAGGGAGTTGGTGCTTCCTTAGTTTGGTGCCCTAAATATTGTAACAAAAATTTTATTTGTGAGGCTAGATTAGGACAATAGATCCTAGCAACTATGCTCACTGTGGCCTTTCCCAATCTTGGGTTTTTCATGCATATTTGGTGTCATGTGATGAATGTGTGTGTGTGTATTTGGTCATGTAGTTACATGTTAAGTCTCTATCTACACATTAAGAGGTTAATGAACAAATATGCTCTACGTTATATGTGATAAAATTTAAAATCTACTAATTCACTCCCCCTCTTAATAGCCCATTGTGTTCCAACAATCCGTATCAGAGCCCTAGGTTCCCTAGGTGAAGCTTAATCAACTCAGGTAGATTTTATTGGTGTGAACACAATGAACAATCGGGAAGGCTCTAACAAGCCACCTAGGTTTGATGAAATAAATTAAGCTAAATGGGGCTCCTTTATGAAGGGATATTTTGGATCTATAGGACTTGATGTATGGTTGTCAGTTAGGAATAAGTATACCCCCCCTCCTACTCATCCAACTGATGTTCCTACAAAGAAGGATTATGAGAATAATAAAAGAGCATGGTTTTCCACCATGAATAATTTATCTAATTTTGTGTATGGAAAGGTTATGCATTATCAAACTACATGTGATGTCTAGGAAAATTTGAAAAAAATCTATGAATGGGATGACAAGGTGAAATTGGAAAAGCTTCAAGTACTGAGAGCCAAATTTGAAGGTCTAAAGATGAATGACGAGGAGAAAATTGTACACTACCTTAGAACTAAGATTTGATGATGTAGTAAACTCTATTAGAGGATTTGGAGAAGTAAAAGAAGATGTTGTTTTGTTGAAAGTTCTAAGGTCTATGACAAATAGATATGACCCCAAGATCTCTACAATTGACGAAGGAAGAGTAGTGGATAAGATCACCCTTGATGAGTTACATGGTATATTTACAACATATGAGATGAGAATGGGAGATGTTGAGCCATCCAAAAGAGAAGCTACATTCAAGGTTGTAAAAAGGGAAAAGGATGAAGCAAATAAGAAAGAAAAAGCAGTAGCCACAACATGAGACCATGAAGAGGTTGATGAGGACGAAGAAAACTTCATAAGAAAGATGAATAGAGGATCTAGAAAGTATAAAGGTAATTTTCCCTTCAAGTGTTTTAACTTTAGTAGAATAGGTCACTTTGCTTCTAAATTCCCTTATAATAAAGAAGATAATGTTGAGCAAGAAGGATATAGCAATAATAAGAAACCTTTTAATCCTAAACAAAGGGATTTTGGAAAGAAAAACAAGAGCCTATACATTTAGGAAGAAAGCGATTCATCAAGGATGCCAGTGATAGTTCAAAAGAGAAGATTAGGAAGAATTCCTCTTTATGGTATAGGACTCAAAGGATCAGAAGGGTGGGAAAGCTAAGGACCTCTGTGTAGAAGAAGTGGAAGCAATCATTAATATTAAGGGGGATTTGATCAATGTACTTGAAGATCTCTATGAACTAAGAGATAAGTTTGATGATCTTAAAAGGGAAAACAAGAAAGTGAAAAGTCGTGCTCAAAAGGAGAATGAAAAGCTAACCCAAGATCTTGAGGAATCTAATCAGTTGGTAGTAAGCTTGAAACTTCAAATGGAGGAATCCAAAATAATGGAATAAGTAATTAGATCCAAACTAGAATCTAAAGTGGATAGATGTTTGAAGCTTGAAGCTGAAATAGTTGCCTTAAGAAAGGAATTGGACAAAGCCAATGAGAAAATTAATAAGGGTCAAAAATTAAGATGTGGTTCAAACATTCTAAATGAGTTGATAAGTATTTCAAAACCAACAAGTAAATAATTTTTTTTCTTAGGATTGGAGAAAGGAAAGAGCTCATTTGTTGACGCCTCTACAAAAGTCTACAAAAGTTTCATGGTTGAAGAAAATACAATCTTGAATGATGCAAAACCTAACAATAAGGATGTCTTTAAAGCTAAAAAGAAATCTATTGTAATAACTTTTAAAAATCTAATATAGAGAGGAAGTTGATTGAATATGAGAAAGACAACAACACTTCCCCCGCTCAACCAAAGAAGAAGTAGAACATAAAAGGGACATATGATGAAGGTTTTACAAGAGTGCATTATTCAAGAAAGCTGAGAAAAAGAAGATTTGCACACTTAGTTGAAGAAAATTCCATGAAAAGGTACTCATCATATTTCTATGGGTATTGTTATACTTGTAATCGTTTTGGTCATAGGGCTAGAAATTGTAAAGTCATTCCAAGGAGAAATATAAATTTTGTAAGAAAAAATCCATTTTCTCCCTTATTTGACATCAATGGAGTCAATTACAATTGCAAAAATTTTGGTCATGTAGCTAGAGATTATAGAACTAAATTTAGTAGACCAAATGTTCAGAAGAAAAACTCGCCCCCCAGAATGGAAAAAAAAATTAAGGTTTTTGAGAAAAAGTAAGATAAAGTTAAAACAAAACCTAAGAAAGTGTGGAAGGGAAAATATCAGAGTTCCACTCAATCTATGATTTCCCCAAAAACACTACATGAAAATAAACAAAATCTATGGGTTATTGATAGTGGTTGTTCCAAGAATATGACTAGAGGTAAAATCAAATTCATTAAACTTAAGAAGTGTAAGGAAGGGTCAACAGGTTTAGGTGACAACATTGCTATCAAAATTTGTGGTAAAGGGATTTTGACCTTAGATGGAAAGAATAAGACAAAATATGTCCTCTATGTTGAGGGTTTAAAACATAACCTTCTTAGTGTTAGCGAGATGTGTGAAAATGGGTACAAAATTGTGTTTAAATTGAAGGCTTGAAGGCTATAAGACAAGAAAGAGTGGAAAGAAAATTGCACAAGGAGTAAGGAGTAATAGTAATCTCTACAAGCTTTGTGAAGTAAAAGGTCACAAGTGTTTAATTAGTCAATAAAATGAGAGTTGGTTGTGGCATAAAATATTAGGGCATGTAAACTTTGACAATTTATTAAAAATAATTTGAAAAGGATTGGTTAGGAACATTCCTAAAATTACAAAGCCTAAAAATTCAATATGAAAAGAGTGTCGACAAGGAAAGCAAACAAGGTTTAAGTTTCCAATAAAGGATTATTCAACCAAAAAACCTTTGGAAATAGTTCATACTAATTTTTGTAGTCCAACAAGGACAAGGAGGCTGCAATGTGAGAGATATTTTATGCTATTGATTGATGATTAAACTAGAATGGGTTGGGTCATGTTTCTAAAGGAGAAAGATGAAGCATTTGAGAAGTTTAAAATTTTCAAAAAGCAGTTGGTAGAGAAGGATATTAGAAGAAAAATTAAGTGTCTCAGATTAGAAAGAGGTGGAGAATTTACATCAAGTGAATTCAAAGAACACTATGAAAATCATGGAATTAAATCACAATATTCAACACCAATAACACCATGGAAAAATGGTGCAGTAGAAAGGAGAAATAGGATTGAGAAGGAAATGGCTAGAGCCATGTTAAATGAAGCAAATTTGGAAAATACTTTTTGGAAGGAATAAATTCACAAGTGTACTATGTACATTCAAAACATGGCTCTTCTACGAGTAGTCAATGGGAGAACTCCATAGGAATTTTGGAATGGAAAGCCTACATCAATCAAGTACTTCAAGGTGTTTGGTAGAAAATGCTACATTAAAAGCGATGATTAAGACTTGGGAAGATTTGATTCAAGATGTGATGAAGGAATATTTTTAGGATATTCCACTCAAAGTACAACTTACAAAAGCTATAACAAGAGGTTGCACAAGATTGTGGAAAGCATTAATGTCAAGGTTGATGAAAATGCATGTTAGGGTAAGCCTAGAAAAAATAATTTTGAGGTTGAATTAGAAGATGATGATGTAGGTCCAACAGTTGAAGAGGAATGAGAAGAAGATTAGGAGGAGGAGATTGAATGAGCCCCTACAAAATATGTGAAAAAGGATCATCTTACAGATCAAATAATTGGTGATAAAAAATGGAGTCATACAAAGAGAAAACTTGCAATGAATAAAGAACAAGTAAATTTTTCTGTCCTATCTTAGATCAAACTAAAGAGTTTTTTTGAAGCCAACAAGGATGAAAGTTGGATAAATTCCATTGAAGAGGAACTCAATAAGATTGAGAAGAACAAGACATGGGAGTTAGTCCCTAGACCATCAAGAAAAAATGTAATTGGCACCAAATGCATATTCAAAAATAAGCTAAATGAAGATGGAGTTGTTGTTAGGAATAAGGAAAGGTTAGTGTGCAAAGGGTATAGACAAGTTGAAGGAATTGAATTTGAAGAAAAATTTGTGCCAGTTTCAAGATTAGAATCCATTAGAATGTTTCTTGCTTTTTCAATTTACAATGGATTCAAGGTATATCAAATGGATGTTAAATCTGAATTTTTGAATGGAAACCTCAAAGAGGAGGTATACATTGAACAACCTAAAGGTTTTCAGCTCTCAGGAGAAGAAAATTATGTTTTCAGTTTGAGGAAGGCATTGTATGGTTTAAAACAAGCACCAAGAGCTTGGTATTCTAGGTTAGACAAATATCTTCAGCACCAAGGTTTCAAGAAGGGGTGTGTAGACAATAATTTATAATTCAAATCAGAAGGTGAGCACTTGATAGTTGTTGTTTATGTAGATGATATCATTTTTGGTGGTAGCAATGATAGAATGTGTAAAATATTTTCCACACACATGCAAGATGAATTTGAGATGTCAATGCTAGGAGAGTTATCAGTTTTCCTTAGCTTACAAATAGCACAAATAGAAAATGGGCTATTCATCTCAAACTAAATATGCTAAGGAAATGCTTAAGAAGTTTGGGATGGAAGACAATAGACTAGTTAGTACCCCCATGATAACTGGTTATAAATTAAGTAAATTAGACAAGTCACCTAAGGAAAATTAGACTATGTATAGATCAATGATAGGAAGCCTACTATACTTAACTGCATCAAGAAAAGATATTACGCAAGCAATATGCATGGTTGCAAGATTTTAGGTTGGACCAAAAGAATGTCATGTCAACACAGTAGAAAGGATATTTAGATACATCAAAATCATGGTTGACTATGGGCTATGGTACCCTAAATAAAAATATTTCACTTTGACCACATATACTGATGTTGATTGTGCTAGAAGTATAGATGACAATAAAAGAACTAGTGGAGGAGCATTCTTTCTATGAAACAACTTGGTTTCATGGATAAGTAAGAAGCAAGAATCAGTTACTCTATCCATAGTAGAAGCAGAATATGTGGCTACAACAGCTTGTTGTACTCAAATCCTATGGATGAAGTAGACACTTAAGGACATTAAGGTAGAGTAAAAATAACCTATCTCCATTATTTGTGACAATTCAAGTGCCATCAACATCTCGAAGAATCTAGTGATGCATTCTAGAACCAAACACATATCTATTTCATTAGAGAGAAGGTTGTAGATAAAGAAGTCAACATGGAGTATATTCCCACCAAAGAACAAGTGGCTGACATTTTCACCAAGCCTCTTCCAAAGGAATAGTTTGAATACCTGAGGAAAAAGTTGGGAGTCATTGCTCCCACATTGTTTCACTAATTTTTAGTGAGAAGACATGGATCCAGGGGGGCTTCATAGGTATCTTGATGTAGGAGCATCCAATGGTGTAGGGAAATCTTGCATCACCAAACAAATGTTTCTTCTTATTTTCTTTAGTTATTTTGAGTCCCATTATGGCACTTAAGGGGTGTAAGACAATCATAAGTTCACGAAAAGACAAAAAATAGTCACTTACTATTTTTAGAAAATCAGCCTAAATGAGCTCATTTGGACCTAAAATTTTACCCCAAGGAGTAGAACTAAAAAAAATTGGTCACGAAAGAATCATCTCAATAGTCTACATGGTGTGGGTGACATTAAAGTTTGTCTTTAGAAATTTCTCCAATGCAGCTTCAAATTCATATATGAAAACCTTAGAGGCGCTGAAACAACTCAAAAATTTAACGAATCAATCTTTGATGGGTTTAGTGTTGTAGGAATCTTTGAGAGCTTTCCAACGATATGTTATAATAGGAAATAAGACACCTAGATCAAAATCTATAGCCCTACGAAGTTGCCCCTCTAAAAAGTGAATTTCATTATTAAGTTCTTCCTAGGAAAGAAATCAAACTGTGAGACTTTTGGTGCCAAAACAAAAGGGAAAGTTACATTTTCTAGGACATTCTAAGGTGGTTATTGTGTAAAATAAAAATGGTTAAGTAGGGATTATAGAAGATGTCTCCATTAGTGTAGATTGTGGGTCTGAAAAATAGTTTTTCTTTCAAAGTTGATTTTGTTGTAATAAGCTTGTGAGGCTATAGCATTGAAAGTTCTAAATCTGTAATTTCATTTTCTAAAAATAATTGAAGGTTAAATTTTATGTCTCACATCTTCTATTCTGGTATCTATTGTTGTGTTTCATGGGATTTGGGAGTTGTAGCCTTCATCATATCTAATTCATCCCTAGACATGAAAAGGAGAGATCAAGTTAGGGAGCTCCTATTCTTAGGGGGAGTGTATACATCTTGACCCTTTTCCATTGATTTCAAAGGGAGAGAAATGATGAAAATACTCAAAATAGGAGCATGATGAGCAAAGAGGAGATGTATATCAATAGGGGAGTTGTGTGAATAACGTAATTGGTACAAACCTTTATTGTTACAATTTATATGAGAAATTAGAGTTTTTCCATCAAAGAAAAAGGTGGAGATTGTTGGCATATTATTGTCATTGATGTCAAAAGGTGAGAACTAATGTAGTCATTGTTGGAGGGTCTTCAAAGAAAACTACTGAACCATGTAGCAAAAACAACAAAGTAGAAAACAACATGGAAGATGGAGGCAAATGCAGATTAAAACATTCTCATTATCATAAATATTGATTACAAACAATTGAAAACATTTGGGCTTAGAGATTTGGCTCACAGGCTTGGTACAACATGTTCAAACATACATTCTTTCTATATCCTCCTTCATGTGAGCAGAATATTACAATTCAAAATCCCATTACTACCACTACTTAAAACTACTACTTTTCAAATGATCTATTACATTTAGTTATATCATTTTCAAGGATTAAGAATCCTCCATGTCAGCCAAGATGATTATAATATTTGGTGAAATAAAATGTAATGTGTGCGTGTAAGGTCGGCCTTGAAATTTGAATTTCTCCTCGGTGGGTGCATAGGATGAGGTGTGGACCAAAATGAAGGTTGGAAACACCCCATGAAAAAATTCATATCATGCCACAAAGGTCTACAAGTTACAAGAAAGATCCACAAGTGAAAATTAGTTGTTAAGCTTTGAAATTATTTTGGTGCCTTGATCTAGAAAATGTCACTTATTCCAAAAGAAATAACTTGTCGGAAAAAGATCCATTCACTCTGAAATATTGGAATAAGGAAAATGAACATGTCCATGATGAAAACTTAGATCTGCGAGGTCTGGTGAGAAAATATGGTAGATCCGCCAACTGGAATGATCAAGCAAAAAATTGAAGGGAAATTTTTTTTGGGTGGTGCATGATTTCCATGACCCAAGGATGCTCTTGCATCAAACACCCTTGGTGAGAAAATATGTTCCATGAGAGGAACTCATGAACATCTGACATGACCTGGGATATGGATCCCATGCTCATTTCTAATCAAAATGTCTTCTTTGTCTATACTATTCTTCCTCCTAACCTCTTCTCTTTCCTTCACCAGATCCTACATCTTCATCTTCTTTTCTCCTTCTTTTCCCTTCTTCATATCTACACATGGTAGTAAGGGACATTTACCACAACTCAATTTATTTCGCTCAGCTAATATACCTCTTCTATAGGACTTCATCTTATTTGCAACCAAATTATTCTATTACATAACTCTACCCCTACATCCTTGTACCATCTCTCTCTCAATTCTATCAACAAGGTTCCTCTTCAAATCCATGTCATCCTTTAGTACAATCTCTACATCTTGTTTCTTATCACTACAACTTTTTACAAGACTCGAGTTCCTTACTCCCTCCTCTTTATTGTTCAAGGAAGAAAAAGTAAATTGTGCCCATCCTTCTCTACAATAATCAAATTCCTTTTGCAATAATATATAGCTCCTCTATCAAACTTCCAAGGTCTACCTAACAACACATGACAAGCACTTGTAGACAAAACATCACACCAAAATTCATCTCTAAAAGAGAAAATATTAAAGTTCACCAAGCACTGCTCTTTCACCTCCACTACATGATCATCTTGTAACCAACTTATCCTATAAGGACAAGGATGTGGAAACCTCTTCAAACAAAGTTTCTCCACCATCTCCTCAGATACCAAGTTTTTAGTACTTCCACTATCCACAATAACCTTACAACACTTACCTCCTAATTTGCACATAGTCCAGAAAAGGTTCTTCCTTTGTGAAGTTCCAGTCTCTTCCCTACTCTGCCTCATTAAGACTCTCACAAGAATAAGAAATTCTCCTTGCTCTGATTCTATCTAATCTAGTGTTCCAATTATCTTATCTTCATGGGCTGTGAAACTCTTTTTAGCAATTCCTTCACTTGCTCCCTCTGGACACTCAAAAGATCGATGTCTAGTTTCTCCACACTTGAAACATTTACCCAAAAATTCCTTGCTTCCATTTTTTCTCCATTGTGCCCTTTGATCCAGTTCTTTACTTCACTTAGATCTCAATTCTTCTTCACTTTTCTACTTCTCTTTGTTGTTGCTCACCTGCTTCTCCTTCCTTCTAGGGTTATTCTGCTATATTCTCTTCACTTTATCTTCTATCGTAAGAGCATATTGGTAGGAATCCTCGACTGTGGAGATCCTCAACACACTCATCTCATCCTAAATTTTAAATCTAATGCCATGTATATACCTTGCCACTTTCTCCCTAGTCATCTCTCAGTGCCCAAATCTGATTGTCATCTTGTAAAATTCCTCGATGTACTCCTTCGCAATCATGTTCTTGTACTTTAGGTTCTACAACTTCTTGAACAATTCCAACTCATTGTCTTCTAGAATTAATTTAGCCTTCAACCTTGCAACCATCTACCTCCATCGAGTGATTCTCATTTCACCATTTTCTACTTTGTCTTTCTGCAACTCTTTCCACCATTAAGAAGCATGTCCTTTCAAATTAGTTTATGCCAGCCTAACCCTCAGTGGGTCTCTAATATCCTCAAGCTTGAAATAGTCTTCCAACTCTCCTATCCAATCTATCAAGTCTTCCTGATTCAATGTACCAGAGAAATTAGAAACCTCCACCCTATGGTCCTTTTACTTACTTTTGCAACTTCCCTCAACAATCTCTCTTCTCTCTCATTTGTCGATCCTTCATCTTCTTCAGTCTCAAGCTCTTCTACAACCTCTTCATATTCATCCTCTGGTTCAAGATTCATCCTCAAACCAACCAAGGCATTCTGGATCTCATTCTTCATCTCATTTCTGAATTCCTCCATCATCTTCTCTATTCTTATAGGGTTCATCCTTCTCAGTGGCATCTCTTCCTTTGCTTAGGTGCAACTGCCTCAGTTCAGCAATTTGATTACAAGGGTTCAATTGCCTCTCTCTTGATGATCTATTGAACACACTTACAGTTTTCCTCAAATCGATGATTTGTTCACACAAGGAATGCCTCAAGGACCACAACCCGTTCAAGGTTCTCAACCCTCTCTGATCTTCAGCAACCAACTCCACAACTAGATCCACTCACAAGTCCTCTGCAGTTGTAAGTTGGATCCTCAATCTGCCACCCCACAAAAAATCTACAACAAGACTTCACAAATTCTAACATTCTCTCACAAAATGAATCTTCCTCTTATACCATCTAATGCAATCATGACCTAAGGTTTTTCAAATTAAACTATCCAACCATGTAGTGAAAAAAACACAACAAAAAACAACATGGAAGATGGAGGAAAATGTAGATTAAAATATTCTCATTATCAGAAATTTTGATTACAAACAACCGACAACATCAAGGCTTAGATATTCAAATCATAGGCTTGATACAACATGTTCAAACATACATTCTTCTTATATGATCCTTCTTGCAAGCAAAATATTACAATTCAAAATCCCATTACTACCACTACTTAAAACTACTACTTTTCAAATGATCTATTGCATTTATTTATATCATGTTCAAGGATTAAGAATCCTCCATGTCGGCCAAGATGATTATAATCTTTGGGTAAGTGCACCAAGATGGTTCCCAAAAAAGGGGCTTAAGTGGCCACTTTTTTTCTGAAATCAGGAAATACTGACCTTGGACGTGAAATTGAGGATAGCTACACTCAAAATTTTTTGATGGAACAAAAACAAGGACCGCAAAGGTTCGAAGTCTACTTTCTAAACTACTAATTTATTTTGAAAATGGTTGAGATTAAGGGGTTCAAAAGAGGGACACACACAAATTGCTGTTGTTTCTGTCAGAAAAACATAACATAGCAACTCTTGTGTGACCCGAGCACGGTGGACTTTTTTTTAGTATTTTTAAAATCGCTCTGGTCAGAAGTTAGATAACAATATGTAGTAAGGACTGGATATTTTCTGATAATTTTTTAATGAATAATATTTGATTTTATTAATTTTCTAAGTGGGCACT